>BLSH010005065.1:8927-20229 GCA_018402905.1 Glandirana rugosa
CGAAATAAGGTCCAAGTACACACGGACTGATGAACACAAGGTTGGTGTTCCAACTTTGTTCCCCCCCCCCCTTGTTTCAACCTTGTGGTTGGAACACAAGTAGTCAGGCACACATGAACCTGGAATAAAGCATCCATATTCCCCATCTGAACACCAGGCGATGCTTTACAGTAAAGTGGAATTCTTGTAGTGCCAAGACCCACCTATTTACCCTTCTATTGGTCTCCTTGTTTTGAGCCATCCACTTTAGGGGAGTAACTAGGTCAAAGTGTCTACCTAGCAGATAGTACCGAAGTGAATCTAGAGCCCACTTCACAGCTTAACACTCCTTCTCAATTGTGGCGTAATTTACCTCATGGAATTTCAATTTTATGCTGGGATAAATGACTGGGTGCCCTTCCCCCTTCCAAACCTGGGACAACACTGCTCCTAACCCAACATCTGATGCATCGGTTTGTACAACAAAGTCCTTAGAGAAGTCAGGTGAGTACAGCACTGGCTGGCTTCATAAGGCTATTTTTTAAAGACTGGAATGCTGCTTCAGCCTCGGGGGTCCATTTAACCATGACAGACGCCTTCCCTTTTTTCAAGTTGGTTAGGGGCACAGCCTGAGAAGCAAAATGGGAAATGAATCATCGATAATAGCCAGCAATTCCTAGAAATGCTCATACCTGCTTCTTGCTGTTGGGTTGCGGCCAACTATGTATGGCTTCAATTTTGTTGGTTTGGGGTTTTATCACTCCCCTCCCAATAGTGTACCCAGAATATTTGGCCTCCTCCCGTCCAATGGTACGCTTCTTTGGATTGGCTGAAAACCCTGCTTCCAGTATAGAATCCAAGATGGCTTGAACTTTTGGCAGATGTGATGCCCAATCTGTGCTATGGACAATCACATCATCCGGGTAAGCTACAGCATACTTCTGACAGGGCCGTAGAATCATATTAATTTTCCCCTGGAATGTTGCCGGCGCATTCTGTAACCCAAACAGCATTCTTCTATACTGGGTTGCTCCATCTTGGGTTACAAATGCAGTTTCTTTCTTTGTCAACTCGGCTAGGGAAATTTGCCAATATCCTTTGTTCAGATCGAGCGTTGTCATGTACCAGGCTCCTCCCAGTCAGTCAATCAACTCATCTATACGTGGCATGGGATAGGTGTCAAATTTTGTTATTCAACTGTCGAAAATGATTACAAAATCACCAGGTCCCATCAGGTTTGGGCACTGACACTATGGGACTGGACCAGTCACTCTGAGACTCCTCTATCACACCCAATTCAAGCATTCTCTGTACTTCCCCATGTATTGCCTCCTGTTGAGCCTCTAGTATGCAATAGGGTTTTATTTTCACACTTTCACCTGGTGGGGTGATAATGTCATGCTCTGCCCCAGTTGTTTGTCCCAGCAGCTGAAAGAAAACCTCTTTGTTGTGGAGCACAAACTCTTTAACCTCCTCTTGGGGTTTCAATAAGGTGACTGCTATTCCAGCCTCAGGAACCAAGCAATCAGACTGAGCTGGTGACAACAAAGTCTCTGCGACTAGGGATTCCCTATCCTTCCAGGCTTTCAACAAATTAATGTGATATATCTGTTCTGGCTTTCGCCTTCCTGGTTGTCTGACCCTGTATTTTACCTCACTCATTTTTTTAATTATCACATATGGGCCCTGGCAAATGGCAAGGAATTTGCTTTTAACTGTAGGGATTAGCACCAGTACCCTATCCCCCAGGGAAAAGGTACAGGTCTGGGCCCCATGATTGTACACCCTCTGCTGTGCTAACTGCACTTGGGCCAAATGTTCTTTTACGATTGGCATTACCTGTGCAATTCTATCTTGCTCAATCACACTCCTTTGGGGAGAACTTTCACTTTCCCAGGTTTCCTTGGCGATGTCCTACAGCACTCTTGCGTGTCTCCCATAGAGTAACTCAAAGGGTGAAAAACCCGTAGAGGATTGTGGTACCTCCCTGATGGCAAACATCAAATAGGGTATTAAACAGTCCCAGCCCTTTCCATCTCTATCCACCACCTTCTTTAACATTTGCTTTAGGGTTTTGTTGAACCTTTCAACCAACCCATCTGTTTGGAGGTGATACATGGATGTATGCAATTGTGTCACTTTGAACAACTTGCATAGCTCTTTCATAACCTGGGACATAAAGGGTGTACCTTGGTCTGTAAGCAGTTCCTTACAAATACCCATGCAGCTAAAAACAAGAAATAGCTGTTTGGCTATCGTCTTGGTCTAGGTATTAGGGAGAAAAATTGCTTCTGGATAGAGGCTGGCATGGTCCAGTATAACCAAAATGTATTGATGCCCCCTAGCGGACTTCATTACTGGACCTACCAAATCCATTGCGATCCTCTCAAAGGGGACCTCAATGATGGGAAGAAGTATCAGCGGATTACGGAAATGTGGCATAGGTGGCAATTTCTGACACAGGGCAGGGGGAGCAATAATTTTCTATTTCCTTCATGACCCCAGGCCAATTGAATCTCTTCAATACTCTCCCTCGGGTTATTTCTGCCCCCAGATGACCTCCAAGAATGTGCCCATGGGCCAACTCCAACACCAACTTTCTGTAAGTTATGGGCACCACAAGTTGCTCAATGGTTTCTTACACCCTTTGAGCAATTCGATACAGTAGATCCCTTTCCACAATGAAGTACGGGTAAGTGCTAGTCTAATCTGAAAGGGTAACTCCACTTTCGTGGGGAAAAAAATAGCAAATAAAGAAAATCTAATATAGCACATATAATTGTGACACTAATTGAATTGACCTTTCCTTTTCAATCTGCAGCTCTGTAATTTTCTGAGAATGCATTGCAATATGGCTACCTGGAGTTGTTCTGTACACAGAGTGCGTGCTGACCACTCCCCAGAAACATAATTTCCTGCTTGTGTAATTGGCTCACCAGTTTTCCCATAAGTCTGCTCTAAGATACAAGTCAGATTTCAGGCATCCCCTGCAACAAAAATGTCATTTTTGGAGAGATACTTTCAATAGGAACACATCTAAAGGGATGCAGGCCCAGAAGATTTCCTCATTAGTGTTCTGCAGCTGCACACCTGGTAGTTAATTATGAAACCACTCCCATTAGGCCCACTCAAAACAGAGGCACAGACAAACACACAGGGATTTCTTCAGAATAAAAAAAAGGTAGGAATCTGCAAAAACAGTTTTGTATAATCCTTGCACTGTACATAGATCACCCAGAGGGGAATGTTTTTTTATCAACAAAAGTGGAGTTATGCTTTGACTGTTCTGTGGCAAAATTTCCCCTGTGAACCTCTAGATCAGAAAACTCAACAGATGGCCTGTTTTCGTCTAAGGATGTTGGCTACTCCCCAGTTTCTCGAGTCTCCCCTGCCAACACCGACAAGGGGAATTCTGGAGAGACCTCATTAGGGTTGCCACATCATCCCTTTAATCCAGGACACATATAAATTACAAAGGTTCTGAGGCTTTAATGCATATAAGGCACCAAGTGAGTTTAATTACCACCTTAATCAAGCACAGAACGTGTGCAATTCATATGTGTCCTGCATTAAAGGGATGATGTGGTAACCCTATTCCTCACCACACTCAGAGGATTTCTGGGTTTCATCTACCTGGATTAAAGGGGCAATTGGGGGGGGGGGTCAGGAGGACCATCCCAGAGTACTCAGAATTTTGGAAAATCCCTTCCCACAATGGCATCATGTGTTACATGAGACACAGACCCCATCTGATGAGATAGGTTACCTTTGGGAGTCTCAAGAGACACTGTAGCCACAGGATACTCTCAGGTGCCCCCATGCACATAAATAACAGCCACCTTTTTATTCCCAGAGACCTCTGTAGTAACTAATTTAGCTTTTACCAATGTTACCAGGCTACCTGAATCCAGCAACACAATAACATTATTACCATTAATATACATTTTGCATAAATGTTTCTCAGTTCCCTGAATGGCAGTGCATATGCAACTGTTGCAAACAGCGACTGGCACCTGTCCCTTTGCATTGTCACATTGTATAAGTTCATCCACAACTGGCCAATTTGCTGCAATATGTCCCTCTTGCCGGCAATGGTAACAAATAATTTTTTCGCTGCTTCTTGCGGCCTTAACTTCCCAGGCTGCTCTCGCCAGACATTAGGTAGAATTCCTGCCCTATCACTCTCTCCACCCTCACCGCTTGGTATCATCTTACCCACCGCTGGGGATGGTCTGGTCTTAGGGTGGAAAGTCCGTGAGTTCCTGGGAGAGGAGATCAGGTTCTCTGTAGCTAAGTACCTCTCAACCAGATCCACAAGCTTTTCCGCCGTTTCTGGGTCTCCATGGCTTACCCACTTTGGATGGTAGTAGGAAGAGATCTCAGGAACTGATCCAGAATGACACGTTCCATAATCTTTGGTGTGGTCAAAGTCTCTGGCTGCAGCCACTTCCTACTCAGGTGAATGAGATCATACAACTGAGATCTGGAGGTTTCCTAAGCCGAAAAGTCCAGTTATGCAACCGCTGAGCCAGGACAGCCAGGGTGACACCTAGCCACGCTAATATTTTTGTTTTCAGCACACCATAGTCTTTTGCTTGGTCAGGCTCCAGGTCATAATAAGCTTTCTGCGATTTACCAGATAATAATTGGACCACCAGTCCAGCCCACTGCTAGTTAGGCCACTTTTCCCTTTCAACTGTTTTTTCTAATGTGGTCAAAAACACCTCAAGATTTTCCTCTCCAGTCATTTTTGGCAGTAGATGGCTCACACAAAATGATGGTGTAATAGTGGAACCACTTGCCTCACTGGTCTGCGGGCGCCGCTGCATTAATGTCCTCACTTGCTGTTGGAGTCTCTGCTCCTGCTTCTGCAACAGGTCTATGAACTGAGCCTTAGATTGCTGCTGGGCTTCTTGTTGAGCTTCCAGACTCTGCTGATGAGCTTGCTGCCACGCTTCCAGACTCGGCTGCAACTGTTAATTTGCATGCCTTTGCTCAAGGTTCACTTGTTGTTGATTGGCATTTGCCACAACCAGCTGTGTCAGCAACTCTTCCATGCTGGCCTTTATTTAAAAAAAACTACTACTGCTACTGGCCTCCTCCACCAACTGTGAGGGGGTTAGCTTGGCAGCTGGTGTGTGTGACCCCCTGTATGAGTTCACTGCACAAAATTAGGCACAGCAAACAGCATTGAAGGTGAAAAAACAAAGGTGTGGTTTATTTACACTATATACAAGAAAAAATTAGCAGCAAAACAAAAAGAAACATGAAAATAGATCCTTGCCAACTTGACCACTTACTACACATGCAGGTTCCCTGGATATTAACTAGATGCAGCCTTGTGCTGCCCCCAGCACCTATCTCTTTGTTTAAGAGTCTTGCCACACAGGCACCGGACACAAGATTTGTGTCACCACACAGGCAGGTATCAAGCCTCTGCAGTCTACACAGGCACAAAACTGGTTCCAGGATGAAGCAACTCTCTAAGCAGGCTGTAAACTTTTGTAGAGACCCTAATGAGCCAATTTCCTTCAGCTGTGCTCATTACCTCACCACTGAAGTACTCTCAGTACTTCTCCCTAGTGGAACAAATCAGCATAGAGCCTAAATCTAGGACACACACCTTCCATCCTGCAACCAGGCAATTTTACCTGCCCGCTGTCACAATATATATATCCCTTCTGTAGAGATTTTCCTTCACTTCCTTTCCTGTGCCTCCCAAACAAAAATTAAAAAAATAGGGGTTGTGGTTGTCACTAGAACTGAGAGATACAGCCATCAATAAAAAACTAGTGAAATATAAAATTTTTTGTTTGCATTCCTGTTTGGAGAGATTACTGATCACTTCTTCCACTTCTTTCCCCTAGCTTCATGACCGCTGACAGGAAGCTAGGAGAATTCTTCGCAATAATGGAGAATTTTTACAGCCAGTTTGTGCTAGCAAGATACTGTGTAGCTGATCGGTAATTACATTGCACTCACTTTTTTAAATAGTTATATTATTTTTTATGACCAACATGTCAGAAAGCTTTCATCCATCTTTAAATGATTGTGTTTGTTTATTTCTCCATGATCTATGTAAGTGCGTGCATGGCAGAGGTGTGTCCTATGACTACATACTTCTTGTCCTAAAAAGTTTCTCATCAGCAGCAGTGTTGGAAACATGCAGATTCTTAAGGCTACCACCAAATTGACTCCATTATTCCCTTAATTCCAAGCACATATTTTATAGTGTTATTTAGAAATCTTTTCAAAGACAATATATTAGAACTCTGTCTTTAGGTAAATTGCTCTCTCATTCACCTACCTTGTAGCAAAGGGGCTGTAACCATTTGCCAATGTGATCAAGACTAAGGCAGTGGGGAGCAGGTCCATTCTGCATCTGAGTTCTCTGCATTCCCTCTGTTCTGGTTATTTTATTAGGAAAGTCACTGTCACCTTTATTTATTGAACAGCTACATTATAAATGTAGGTTTATTACAGAAAATCTTTTTTTTTTTTTACCACGTAGATTATTTGACATGCTTATAAACTTGTTTGCCCCAGTTGTCTTTTTATGTTGAAATTAATTTCAGGAATTCGTTAACTTCAATCTGTTTTTCAATTTATTTGACATTGCTTATGCCGAGGCTATTTCGTTATCATTTTTATTTTCAAGGTACCTGCATATGTCATGTCTTATGTTAATAAGTGTAAATGTGGTAATAACTTCAGCAAATGTTTTCTTAGCTATGATTAGGTTGAGCATTAGTTGTATTTGTATTTATAATGTATGCAAAGACACACAGCTGAAATTGACATATAATTAATATTCTAATGATGTTCTTTCCCCCCTTTTTTGCACAAGGTCATCATGTTTGCATTTTGTAAGTTCATTTTAAGTTGAGGGATCAACTTGGACACTCTGAGAATGAAAGTTCTCATTAAAAAGCATAATTGCTTCATTGCCTGGTGGAATTAAGCAATTAATTCAACGTGAATGGCTGTTAATAATGTAAAGATCAGCATTAAGACCAGTGGATGGTTTCATTGTATGTGCTGTAGGATGCAACCATTATCTCAATTTTCTCTCTTCATTCTTCAGTCTCTATGTTGTCTCTCTGGTTTTCTATGCTTATTTGTGTTATATTTTACACAAGAAATCATTACTTGGCATTTAATGGATGTTCACTACTCTAAGCTATTCTTGAGGGATTGCTGTCCAGAATGTCTGTTACTATTTGAGTTTATTTTGACAATTTATTTATGCAAGCCACATGATTTTAACTATACAGTAACTTTTTTTGCAATAAAATAAACGATAGGCTTAAAGTAACATTAACATCTTGTTTTTTATTTCAAAATAATAAACGCGTTATACTTACCTGCTCTTTTCAGTGGGTTTGCACAGAGTAGCCCAGATTCTCGTCTGCTCAGGTCCCTCGCTGGCACTCCAGGCCCCTCTCCCCTGCCGTGTGCCCCCACAGCAAGCAGGTTGCTATGAGGGCACCCAAGCCGTGCCGCTGCTCTGTGTGTCAATTCAGACATGGAGCCGTGGCTCAGCCCCAACCCCCTCTCTCTTCTCATTGGCTCACTGACTTTGACTGACAGCAGTGGGAGCCAATGGCGCCTGCTGCTGTGTCCCAGCCAATCAAGAGGGAGAGTCCCCGGCAGCTGAGGTTCTCATACAACATTGCTGGATGGAGATGGGTCTCAGGGAAGTATTAGGGGGGCTGAGGGGGCTGCTACACACTGAAGGTTTTTTTATCATAATGCATAGAATGCATTAAGATAAAAATACCTTCAGCCTTTAGAACCACTTTAATACTACTGGCATTACTAAATTTTGACAGCTAAAGAATCTTTTACCCAGGGTCAACCTTATCTAAGAAAACAAAAAATACCTATTCAACTATTTCTTAGTCTGGCAATGGTCAAATGAGTTGTCTGCTGAAAGTACACATACAATTCGTTAACAAAAATATGTATATTGCACAGGCAGCGTTCATAGGAGAGCACAAGCTCACTGTGTTTCTTTTCAATGGTTTATTTCACAGACCAAAAGGGAGAAAATAAGTGAAGTTTATTGTTAGGATTTATGTACCATTTAAGACTTTACAGACATGAGTGACATGAGCAAAGATCTAATGTCTGTAAGCATACTTAGTTAAGGCTGGAAGTAGAAAATATGGGTTTGATTTACTAAAACTGGAGAATGATAAATCTTGTGCAGCTGTACATGGTAGCCAATTAGCTTCTAACTTCAGCTTGTTCAATTAAGCTTTGGCAAAAAAACTGGACACTGGTTGGTTTCTATGCAGAGCTGCACCAGATTTTGCACTCTTCAGTTTTAGTAAATCAGCCCCTAAGTTCCCAAGCCCTTTGTGCAGCATGATGCCCTTTTCTTGAAGACTTTTGAGCTGTTTTTCTAAAGGAGTTGTGAATCTTAACACAATAAATTGTGTGATAATTCACTTCAATTATCCAACCATTTACAGATGAAATAAGTAAACATGAATTTAATTTTCACATGATTGGATAATTAATAGTATAATTAGATAATTAAAGTGAAGATTTAAACAATTGATTGTGTAAATGTATTGTGTTGCTCCTCTGTGTGTAAATGTATTGTGTAAATCGGCCTCTATGACTCACAAAGAATATGCCTTTGGATATATGTAGTCCACCAAGAAAGAATCCGAAGACAGAGATGATGGCCACACATTACATAAGCCGCACAACAGAAAATGACTTTAGCTAACCAGCAACTCTTTCACACAAGCAGGGATTATCAGTTTTGTGCTTTGATGCCTCTAAATATTACGCTGCTGCCTAGTTTCTTATGCTAAATATAACCATTGTCTTAGATACAGTTGTAATTTCAAAACTTTGATGAACTTGGGAATAATATAACTAATAGCTTTCCACTGCTCCCATGTTCTTCTAAAGTGCAACTGATTCTAGTATGAAATGTTAGTAGCATCTCATGGTCAAATGAGAGTAGAGCTTTATCTTCAGGCAAGAATGTGTAATTCTGCAAAACCATTTTGTTATCCTGGAAACACTGCCAAACAGTCTAGTCTGGCTTAGAACAACATAGTAAGTACTCAGGAGTACAACCCCAGCGTGCAGTTTGGAAAAACAGCGGTAGCAAAGTCATCATTATACTGTTTAGGCTAGGTTCACACTAGTCCAAGAACTGGACCGACATTAGGAGCACAAGTCGCATTATGTCACAAAAACAATGATTCCTTATGAAAGCCGTCTTAACCGGTTTGACACAAGTCGGTCCAACTTTGAAAAATGTTCTTGTACTATTTTTGTCCAACTTTGATCTTACTTCAGCCCATTGAAACACATTGAAGTCGGATCAAAGTCAGACCATTGTTTTAACTGATCTGACTTTGGCATGCGACTTGTGCTCTGAGAATCTTGAAGGGGAACTCCACACCAAAAAAAACGACATGAGGTCCCCCTCCAAGAGCACACTTTCCTGGTCCCCCCCGGACCATACCAGGCCGCATGCCTTCAACATGGGGAGTATGGGTGCTTTGGGGCAGGGGGGGCTCTGGCCCCCACCCCAAAGCACCTTGTATCTATGTTGATGAAGACAAGGGCCTCTTCCTGACAACCCTTGCCGGTGGTTGTCAGGGTCTGCGGGCGGGGGGCTTATCGGAATCTGGAATCCCCCTTTATGTGAATGAGTATGGGGTACTTTGTACCCCTACCCATTCACCTAAAAAAGTGTAAAAAAAGACACTACACAAGATTTAAAGTATGTTATTAAATCAGCTCCAGCGTCTTCTCCCTCCGATTTCTTCTCCCCTCTCCGGTGTTCTTTCTTCTAGTATTTCGCGGGGTCTTCTTTCTTCTGAGGGGTCTTCTTTCTTCTGCCAGTTCTTCTCCCTCTCCGCAGTGTCTTCTGCTCTTTTGCGGCGTCTTCTGCTCTTTTGGGGTGGTGATGTCATAAGGGGGTGGGGCCTCCAGATGACGTCAGTGGATGGCCCTGCCCCATGTCAGTATAAGTCAACGCACAGTGTGGAGACACCATTAGTCCAGGAGATTGCGTTGTGTCAACATGGAAAGAAGAACAGAGAGAGAAGACAGTGGAGAAGACGCGTCAAAAGAGCAGAAGACGCCGCAAAAGAGCAGAAGATGCCGCAGAGAGGGAGAAGGACTGGCAGAAGAAAGAAGACCCCTCAGAAGAAAGAAGACACTGCAAAAGAGCAGAAGAAAGAAGACGCCGGTGAGGGGAGAAGAAATCGGAGGGAGAAGAAGCCGGAGCTGATTTAATAAAATACTTTAAAAACCTGTGTAGTGTGGTTTTTTTTACACTTTTTTAGGTGAATGGGTAGGGGTACAATGTACCCCATACTCATTCACATAGGGTGGGGGGCCGGAATCTGTTGCCCCTTGGGAAAGGGAACTTCCAGATTCTGATAAGCCCTCCGCCCGCAGACCCAGACAACCACCGGCAAGGGTTGTTGGGAAGAGGCCCTTGTCCTCATCAACATGGGGACAAGGTGCTTTGGGGTGGGGGGCAAAGAGCCCCCCTGCCCCAAAGCACCCATACTCCCCATGTTGAGGGAATGCAGCCTGGTATGGTCCTGGGCGGCGCTCACGCATCTCCACCCCTTTTCCTGCCCTGCCAGGCTGCATGCTTGGATAAGGGTCTGGTATGGATATTGGGGGGGACCATACGCCATTTTTTCGACATTGGACTCTCCCTTAAAATCCATACCAGACCGAAGGGCATGGAATGCCCTTTTGAGGGGGACCCCATGCTGTTTTTTTTTTAAATTTTGGCATGGAGTTTCCCTTCAAGATACCAACAGCACAAGGTGCCTGGTATTGTCAGGATCAAAATCGGATCCCTGTTCACAGAAATCGGAGCAATGTAGGACCGTAAATCGCATAGCAAAGTAGGATCAAATTCTGACCGTTTTATTGTCAGATAGTGTGAACCTAGCCTTAATCAGCTTTTTCCTTAAGGCCTCCTTAACCACTTGCCGACCGCCCGTCGCAGCATGACGGTGGCAAGATGGTTCGTTATCAGGAAACGCCGTCTCCTGATGGCGGCCGCGATAACTAGCATTGTGAGCGCACGCGCGCCGCCGGAGGTGCCAGCCCAGCCCCCATACAGTTAGAACACACTGAGGGAACACAGTTAACCCTTAGAGCGCCCCCTACAGGTTAACCCCTTCACTGCCAATGGCATTTACACAGTAATCAGTGCATTTTTATAGCACTGATCGCTGTATAAATGCCAATGGTCCCAAAAAAGTGTCAAAATGGTCCGACATGTCCGCTGCAATATTGCAGTACTGCTAAAAATCGCAGATCG
>BLSH010005065.1:52845-64469 GCA_018402905.1 Glandirana rugosa
TTACTACGAAACACGGGACTAACCGACTTCGAAAATGACGAAGTCGGTTAGTCCCGAACGTTACGTAACAAGTCACGGCGTAACGTAAAACCAACCAAGCCCCCCAACTTGTTTGTCAGCTTACAGGGTAAACTAGCTTACACTGTCGCTTTGAATACGAGCCCGGTTTGGTAAGCGGGTAGGGATCGTCCGTGATGGTCACCGTTCCTGACCAATTCGATTAACTCTGAGACTAATTGAAATGTTGATGTCTTGATGTATATATACATGTACTTGTTCATATACTTGTTCAAATGGGACATTCGACTGTTTGTTCAACCCCCCGAACCAACCAAAATGCAATGCGGCACTGAACAATGCATTGCAAGCCCTGATTGGCTGAAGCAGTAAAAGCTTCAGCCAATCAGGGCACAAAGCATCATTAGACACTATCATCATGGCTTTATCCAATCGTGGCTCATTCCTGCCCCACAGTATAAAAGTATTCTTCCAATGGCATCCATTTTCAGTGTGATTTAGGCTGGAGAGAGATAGAACAGAGCTCTGTTCAGTGTTATTTGTTAGTTAGTGGGCTATACTGTGCTATTGTGCTTCAATTGTCAGTGTAGAATATTAGTTTAGTGTCAGTCTGGGGATAGTGTGAGTGTAGTGAGTAGGACCATCATTCAGCTTTGAATAGTGTGCAGCTAGAGTAGGGACAGCTCAGATCGTTTCAGTGTAGTGAGACCGTGTCACTAATCTTTACATTAGTGTATAGCTAGAGTAGGGACAGTTCAGATAGTGTCAGTTTAGTGACAGTTGAACACTGTATATTTGATTGCGTTACTACAAGTTTAACGCCGTTTACTCGTGTGTGCGTTACTGCCAGTTTAATATCATTTACTTCTGTGTGCATTACTGCCAGTTTAACGCCATTTACTTCTGTGTGCGCTACTGCCAGTTTAACCCCATATAGTTCTGTGTGCGTTACTGCCAGTTTAACGCCATATAGCTCTGTGTGCGTTACTGCCAGTTTAATGCCATATAGTTCTGTGTGCATTACTGCCAGTTTAATGCCATTTAGTTCTGTGTGCCTTACTGCCAGTTTAATGCCATTTACTTTTGTGTGCGTTACTGCCAGTTTAACGCCATTTACTTCTGTGTGCATTGCTGCCAGGTTAACGCCATATAGTTCTGTGTGTGTTACTGCCAGTTTAACGCCATATAGTTCTGTGTGCGTTGCTGCCAGTTTAGCGCCATATAGTTCTGTGTGTGTTACTGCCAGTTTAACGCCATAGAGTTCTGTGTGCTTTACTGCCAGTTAATGCCATTTACTTCTGTGTGCATTACTGTCAGTTTAACGCCATATAGTTCTGTGTGTCACTGTATGTTTGACGCATTATATTGCAGTATATTATAGTGTATCCCTGGAGTGTGCCTGTGTAGTGTGAGTACTCAAATTAAAGTGCACCAAACACCACTTTACATTGATCAAAGTGCATCTACGCACAGATTTCCACTTCTTCTTTACATTTGTTAATAAGCACCGCCCCCTCCCTCCCAATAATGTCTGGGAGGATAACAAGTAGAGGCAGATGTCACCTTGGCACTGTAAGGGGGCCAGCAACAAATGTGTCCACAGGCAAAGGTGGACGTGGTGGTCAGTCCTCAGTCAGGGCATAATTTCCTCTGTTTAGTGAGTTTGCCCATGCTATCCAGCCACAGCATGCAGATGAGGTGGTGGACTGGCTTACGAAACATTCCTCATCCTCTGACAAGTGTGCAGTCCCCTGCAGTTGCTAGAGTGGATAAACCTGCCTCCTTGTCCACATCTATTCCTGCCATATCCCTAACATCAGCCATGGAGGAGTCAGCTGAGTTATTTGACCACAGCATCAGCCACTTGCATCTTGATGATGCCCAGCCATTTCTGGATTCAGATGTTGGTTTTGAGGTTGAGGATGACAGGAACATAAGCCTAGAGAGAGGGAAGAACACTGGTAGACCAATTGGAATTCATGTTCCCCCAGCCGCAGCGTATTTCCAAGTTGTCTCTAGTGGTAATGATGATGATGAAGATGGATGAGATGGAGATGATGATGATGAGGTCACTGATGTGACTTGGGTGCCAGATAGAGCAGAGAGGAGACTGAAGGTGAGTCAGCACAGCCCCAAGGAGGCCGTCATCAAGAAAGAGTAGAGAGCAACCACCCTATTCCATCACATTCTACAGCTGTTATCTCCTGGCCCACTACCCAAAACTCAGCTGTCTGTGCCTTTTTCAGCACATCTGCAGCATATTTTACAGCAAGGTCAATTCTTGCTTTTCATCATATAGAGTACCTCTATAGGGTTATGGTGGGGAGGCGCCACTGACACCCAAAGACCAATTTTTCTGCATTTGTTTGACAGGTGCATATCATTGCAATTTTTTACAGAAACGCCAATTCTTGCCTTCATGAAGAGCACCTCTATAGGGTTATGGTGTGAAGGCACCACCAACACGCAAAGTCCAATTTTTCCGCACCTGTTATTTCTATCCAAAGTCAAAGTGATACCAGAATTTATCCAAAAAACTCTATTTTTGTTCCCAGTGCACTAAATTGCGGCCTCATCATACACACTGGCTCCCCACCTGTTGCTGAGCAAAATAAAGGCAGCTGGCAGGGAAAATGTTATTTTTTGGCTTTATAAATGGAATTATTGCTGCAGCAGATTCTGCCACTTTACAGGTAGACTAAGGGGGCCCCCCAGGAACTATATTGGAAGAAATTTTACATTTTTATGCTTTCACTTTAAAAATAAAAAAAATCCCTGCTCCTTTAAAAATGAAATTTTTCACAAACTTTTTTTTCATTGATACATGTTCCCCAGGGCAGGACCCAGACCCCTATAACCATTGTATGCCCAACTACTTGCATGTAAGCCTTCACAATGGGCACTTTTGATTTTTGACATTCGTGTCCCATTGACTTTAAGGGGGTTCCTTATTCGGGTCTGAACTTTCACTGTGTTCAAAAGTACTGGTGCAAACTGAACAAGGGTCCATTCAGCCCATCCCTAGTGTCTGCAATGGGAGTGAGATGTCTGAAAACCTACTTACCAAAGCTGTTTATGGTTACATGCCCCAGTGTTAAAGTGGTTGTAAAGCCTCATGGTTTTTCACATTAATGCATTCTGTGCATTAAGGTGAAAAACCTTCTGTACTGCATCTCCTCCCCAGCCTCCTCCCCTTTTTCTTACCTGAGCCCATCCGATCCAGTGACGTGCATGAGCGCAGTGGCTCCAGCCACTGTCTCTCTCCTCATTGGACAGATTGACAGCAGCAGGAGCCATTGTCGAATCCAGTGACACAAGAGCGGGGCTGAGTTCTGCTATCTGTGTCAATGGATGCAGCAGCGGGATTCGGGAGTGAGCCTGCACGGGTGCCCCCAGGGAAAGCAGCTTTCCGTGGGGGCACCTGATGAAGAGGAGGGGCCTGAAGCGTCGGCGGGGCACCCGAGAAGAAGAGGATCGGGGCTGCTCTGTGCAAAACGATTGCAAAGAGCAGGTAAATATAGGCATGTTTGTTATTTTTTAAAAAGCAAGGGTTTACCACCTTTATTAACAAAATAAGGGTAAAAAGGGGGGTTTTGACAGGTAAAGTTAAGTACTGCTCATTGCAGTAGTGTCTTCTTACTTTTACCAACCTCATTATATGGCATGCCATACTTGCTCTGTATTCTGGTGTTTCTCCTCTTATACCCATTGCAGTGTCTCTCCCTTCTAATTCTTGATACAAATATCAGCTTATGATTTTTAATTAACAAATTAGAGGCTAATTGGCTTTGTTTATATACATAACCACGTCTGATCCAGTTGTTGGATAGCATAGTGGCAAAACTATGTTGTGAAGACAATAATGTGAGTGATGACATTTTCATCATATGTCCACTGAATTCTCAATAGCACAAAAAATAACCCTAAGCAGGGATTTAAAGCAGAAATCTTCCCATTATCATGTTCTGTAAATAATGTTTCTCAACTCCCATCAGTGCCTGGGCAGAGGTTTATTTCTCCTGCTATCTGTTCCTGTCTCTATCCCTGTATGCTCAGCTCTTTATTTCTCATATTTCACCTTCAACATAACCTTGCGCCTATGATGGTGTTGTCTATAAATGGTACAACATGAGGCAAAAATAAAAATACTGGTGCATGTCATAACTACTGTACATCAATCCTTGACAACTGTAAAACTGTCCATTAGAGGCATCCACCAAACAAAGTAGCCGCAGTCTATTATAAATGCTGCTTGGCTTGTAAATCGTCTTTCTTTCACTTTTATGTCTGTTGCTGCAAGCCATTGCTAGCTTTCCAATGTTTACAGGAAATAATTTAACATTTTTGTCCCAACATACGAAGTCCATAGCAAATTAGCATCTTTTTATATTTCTTGTTCTCATGGTATGCACACATATGGAACCTTTGCTCCTCCTTCCTACCATCACTAATCATGAAATATTGAGCATCTTTAATTCTCACTCTTCATAAAACAATAAAATAAAGAAGTCAGAACCTTCATTGAATGTTCAGAAATGCCTTTATTTTCCTTTGTAATGCTTTATTTTCCTCCAACAATTTAGTTTAAAATAAATGAAAATAATGTGGCGCTACCGCCTAATTGGGTTAATCTACTGTATAAACATACAATATACCACAAATACAAAAAAATAAAAATGAATGTGCAAGAAGTTTAAAAAAGTTCATACAAGGTCCTTATGTTTAAATAAATAATAATAGAGGGGGCGTGGCCAGGATGTGAGCAAGAGCAGACGTGTGTGCCTGGAGCTCCGTATCCTGTCTCTTATCTACCGTTTTATCAGCTTCACAGAAGGTGTTCTTTTCTACCTTGGGACTTGGGAAGCCTCCAACAAACCCTTCTCATTGCTGGCACGATTCAGATGGCACAGGGTAAGCAACATTTTACCCGCTCCAGCTCCTCCATCCCCCACCCGGCTACAGTGGCTGCCATCTTGCCCACGAGGCTGCCTGTCTCCACAATGGCTGCCAGCTCACAGACTCCTGCATGCTTTGGCGCAGATGTCTCCCCATCAGGGGCAGAAATCTTTGCAGAGATCAATGCCAGCACAGAGAAACTTACAGCCAAAATAGACGGAATAGCCACTGAGATCAGTCTCATCCGCACTGATATGGCCAAATTACGGTCCTGGATGTCCGAGGCGGAGTGCCGCATCTCGGAGGTGGAAGACACAGCACGTACGGATTCCAGAGAGCTTCGGGCTTTGCAGATTCAAGTCAAAGCCCTGCAAGAACGTGCTATCGACACAGAAAATCATTTGCGCCTCAATAATATTCATATCTTGGGCCTCCCGGAGCGGACAGAAGGAAACAAGCCTGCAGAATTTGCAGAACGGCTGATGGTCTGCCTGTTACACCTGGGCGACATGCCCTCCACCTACATGGTGGAGAGAGCTCACAGGGTCCTGCCGAAGCCCCCGGTGCCGGGAAGGCCCCGCGCCCATTCCTGCTGCGACTCCTGAACTATAGGGGCCGGGACCGCATTCTTGCTGTAGCCAGGGAAACTCCCGACCTAAAGTATGAAAATTCCAGACTCATGTTCTTCCCGGACTATTCCCAAGAGGTGCAGCAGAGGTGCAGGTCATTCATGGACATCAGGAAGCGGCTCCGGGAAAAGAACTTACGTTTCAGCCTGCTCTACCCCAGCAGGCTTAGAGTGGTCGATGAGGACCGGGTACGCTTTTTTGAGACCCCTGAGGCAGCGGCGGAATGGTTGAATGCCCACTAGCTGGGACTCGAGATGACCCAGATTCACCACAGATTAAGATGACATCGGAAGAATGATCCTGAACTTTCTCCACTGGGAATTTCCCCCCTATCCAAGTTGAGTTTGGACCCCCAGGACCTACGAACTCCATCAAGGCAAGTTGTGGGGCATTGTTGTTGCTAATAGTCTTTCAGCTTTGTCCTTTTCCATCCCCCCCTCGCCCCCTCCTTTTTTTTTCTTTTTTTTGGCATGCATCCTGGTTCACCTGGACATATTTCCACAAACTGCTGTTCATAACAGGAGCTCCGGGTACTGAGCCAGGGACTACTGAGGAGGACTGTGCGGTTGTCTGGGAGATCAGACCACCCTGGTACCTGGTGCAGAAGCATAAAATAGTCGGCTGACCGGTTCTCTCAGCCCCCCCCCCCCCGGTTTTGGTTTTTCCACCTAATTTTGTTTTTCCTCTTATTTTGGGACTACTGTCTCGACAATTCAGGCCCCATCTATATGTGGTCTGGTTAACATAGGACACTGGAGATAGTTAGGTACTATTACCAGTTGGTAAGGTTGTAATCGGGCCTCCATTTTCTCTTGTTTTTGGAGGGCTGAGGAATTTGGGCAGGGTAGGCACTCACTTGCCGATTGGGGTTATGTTGGTTAATGTAATTATGTTAATATGTTGCTGGGCCACCTTATATGGATCCTGCTGCCCGGGCGCTCTTGTGTGCAGATGCACTCTTCTCTTCCCTGTGCCATGCTGAACAGCTTTCAGTATGACTACCCATGATGTGACCCCCTTCACTGTGCTATCCTGGAATGTGCGAGGGCTTAGTTCCAAATTTAAAAGAGCAGTCATGTTTAAATATTTGAAATTGCATTCCCCACAACTGATCCTTCTGCAGGAGACGCACCTGATGGGCAGCAGGATTCTGACCTTAGAAAAAGGGAACGTACCACGCCACTTACTCACTCTTTGCTAGGGGCGTGTCTGTCCTGGTGCATAAGGATTTTCCCTGTACTGTTGAAGCAATCCACACGGATCCACAGAGAAAATATGTGGTGCAGGTGTTTACCTTGTGGTCTAAAAAATACGTGTTGGCATTGCTGTATGTCCTGCCCCCATTCTCTTCGAGGGTGCTATACGAGGTCCTGGAGAGGATTACTCCCCATTGCCCAGCAAAAATCTTAATAATGGGAGGTTTCAACTCCATCCTCTCCCCTGAATTGGATAGGCCTGTTCCCCCTAAGCATATGTCCAATGATCTCTCTGCTTGGGCTCAGGTGGCGGGCTTCACAGAGTTATGGCGGTGGAAACACCCGACTGTCAGAGCCTACTCCTGTTTCTCTGCTTCCCACAAAACTACATCACGGATAGACCATGCCTTTGCGAACCCTACACTTCTGTCAGATGTTCTGGATGAGTCCTATCTTCCCAGTGGTCTGTCGGACCACAGCCCTTTGGTGGTGACTCTGCGCTCCCCAGCGTCACGTAATGCAGCCCTGTGGAGGCTCAGCCCCCACTGGGTTTCCCACCCTGAGCTGGCCAAGAAAATGCCCCCGATTATGATGCAATATTGGGAACATAATGCGGGGTCCTCCTCTCCAGGTATGCAGTGGGATGCCTTTAAGGCCTATACTAGAGGGCAATGTATTTCTTCCATTGCAGCAATAAAAAAGGATCAGACAGCAACCACTACCAGACTTCAGAAGATGGTAAAAGATTGTGACACCAGCTTTACTAGCGACCCCTCTACTGATAACTTTGATGCCCTGCGGGCTGCCCAACGGGAGTTGCACCTTCATATGTCAGAAGTGACTAGACTAGACTTATATCATTCTAAACAGAGTAGTTTCGAACAGGGTGACTGCAATGTCAAGTTTCTGGCCATGTTAGTGCAGCATGATAGACCACTTACGGTAATTTCTGAACTCACTACCACAGATGGGGTGAAGGTGACATCCCCTCCAGACATACTAGAAGCCTTCAAGACCTTTTATGAAAACCTGTACCCCTCCACAATACCCTTCGGCTTCCGTCCCGGTGACCTGGACAAGCTTCTAGACCCGTTGGCTCTGGGATGGTAGTTGGATGAAGAGCACAGAGTGCTGGTGAGACCTATCACTACCGAAGAGGTCATGCTGGGGATCCGGTCGTTCCCCGCTGGGAAGGCGCCAGGACCGGATGGCCTCCCGATGGATCTGTACAAATCCTGCGGTGAGGTGTTGACGCCGCGCTTGGCCTCTTTATTTACTGTGTGCCTTGCAGAGGGGAGGTTACCAGATTCTATGTACCATGTGTTCTTGACCCTCATATATAAGCCCCCAAGGATCCCAAGTCCTGCGCCTCCTACAGACCCATCGTACTGTTAAATAGTGACTTCAAAATTCTAACTAAACTACTTGCTCTTAGACTGTACCCGTTGTTGCCCTTAGTTATTGATCCGGACCAAACCGGCTTTATGCCTCGCAGAGCCACAGACGTGAACCTCTGTAGGCTATTTACCAATATTCAGGCTAACCATCTAAATGGAGACACACGTGTCCTGGCCTCCCTTGACATCGAGAAGGCCTTTGACACTGTTGAGTGGCCCTTCCTATGGGAAACAATGCACAGGATGGGCTTCCCCTTAGTTGTCATAGACTGGTTGAAGGTGCTTTATCATTGTCCTACATCGGTGATACGTCTCGGGGGGTGACCTCTCCACCTCCTTCAGGTTTGGAAGGGGGACCAGGCAAGCCTGCCCTTTCTCTCCAGCTTTATTTGCCATCACGATCGAGCCTGTGGCAGAGGCCCTGCATATCTCACCCCTGATTAAGGGCCTTAGGGTTGGCCAGCTGGAGGAGAGGGTCGCCCTGTACACCGAGGACATGCTTCTGTTCTTGAACGACCTGGGCCCATCACTGCAGGGGGTCCTCCGGGTGTTGACGGTCTTCGCGAGGGTCACGGATCTGAGGGCCAACTGGTCCAAGTCCCTACTCTTCCCCATAGACTGTGCAGGTAGTGGAAATACCGTAGCTGACACTCCCTTACAACGGGTTAATACCTTTAAATACCTCGGCATCATAATCTCACACAAAATGTCAGATTTAATTTCTCTAAATTTACTCCCAGTCCTACGGGAGGTAAGGGCTCAGCTAAAGGCATGGGAGAACTTACCCCTGTCCTTATTAGGACGCATCAACTTAATAAAGATGAAGATTATCCCTAAGTTGAACTATCTCTTCCGCAATTCCCCACAATGGATACTTAAGTTGTTCTTCACGATCCTGAACCAAATTTTCTCCTCCTTCCTCTGGGGCCCCGCTTCGCCCTGGTACAGGCTGAGCACCTTAATGCGTCCAAGCTTGCAAGGCGGAGTGGCCCTACCCAATTCCCACAAATATTTTTTGGCTGCTCAGCTCGAGACATTGGCTTGGTGGTTGAACCCTGACTTGTTCAACTCCTCAGTGGCCCTGGAGGCTACAGTGGTTGGCTCAGTGGAAGCCCTCAAACTCCTAATATTTAGAGGACCACGGGCTTCGGACAGTCTCACTCCCTCCATGCTCACAACTCTCCGTGCCTGGAGAGCGGGTTGGCTTATGAGGGGTATCCAAAAACAACGGTTTCACCAAACACACTGTTGTGGCGGAACCCCAATCTGCCACACCTTAATGGGTTACCTGACCCCTATGCTTGGACCAAATTTGGCATAAAACTAATTTCACAAGTGGTCGCTCACCAGAAATTAATTTCCCTCTCACAACTTACCACCATGTACAATGTCTCCACCAATTACTTTTTTTGGTACATACAGCTCTCCCATGGCTTTGGCTCTCAGTTCCCTGGTTCCTCCTGCTCGGTGGTCCAATTGGGCCTAGAACAATTACTACGCACAAGCTGAGAAACAAAGCCTGCCTCTAACCTATACTCCCACCTGGTACTCACTTTTCTACCACCTTTGACAGGTCTCTGCGCCAGGTGGCAGAGTGACATACCGGAATTGGACAATGATGACTGAAGGGACATCTGGGAATTCCCTTTTTGCTCTCTAGTGTCGCTTCGGGATAGGTTGGTTCAGTTCAAGATAGTACATAGGGCATACTTCACCCCCTACAGGCTACATAAAATGAACCCTGAAATTTCACCGGAATGCTGGCGATGTGGCGCAACTCCGGGAAATTTATCACATATATTCTGGCAATGTCCCCGGATTAGAATCTTCTGGGAAGATGTACTGGCCCTGACTGAATGGGTGGCAGAGATCCCTGTGCGGCCCTCGATGGCGGTCTGCCTCCTGGGTCTGGTCGAGGCCCTGGCCCCTACGGTGGCAGAGAGGACATTGATAGGGCTGCTCCTTTTTTATGCTAGAAAGAGTATAGCAATGCAGTGGAAGAAATCCTCTCCCCCATCTCTTGTTCACTGGAAACAACTAGTGAACAACAGTCTTACGATGTACAGGGACACGTATCTAAACAGAGGTTGTCCAGCCAAATACAAGAAGGTGTGGCACAAATGGTTGGAGAATGAGACATCAGCATCAGCTGGTGATTACTTGCCAGTCTAGATAGAGAGTCCTGTGGCGTAACTGACCCTGGAGTGGGATGGAGCCCTCGTGCAGTTAACTCCCCTCCAAAACGGAGGGCCTAGGCCGAATGTCGGGAGGTACATAGAGGTTTGGAGAGTGTACGAGTGGTGGCACAGCACCGACTTCAGTCATATCCAATACGCCATGTGCTTGTTTTGGTCATCCTGAAAGAGCTGTATTGGAATCTGTTATGATATTTTTGGTTTGTCTGTTGTACGTGTTATTGTGTATGTGCTGTATAACACAATAAACAGATTTAAAATAAATAGGGGGGGCGTGGCCTGGCACCGTAGGAGAAGGGCGCATGGAGACAGAGCTCCGAGGATTTCAACCAGAATCCACCACCATCTGGCTGCAGATCAGCAATTTTCGAGGTAACATCTCCTCTCCCACTACCTCTCCACACCCTGCAGTGTTCAACTCCTACGGCAGGTAGTCGGACTCAGCCCGCAGGCTACCGCACATCAGGCCCCACAGGACCGGACCTAATCCCCTTCATCTGGGGCCCTCCGGTGCCAAAGAGAACACCTTCCAGCACAACCGCATCTACCATCCTCCCCCGCTGACCCCAGGGAATAGCAGATCAATAAAAAGACCCAGGCGGCTCCAACCGTCCGCGAGCCCGGTACGCGAGTCCCCGGCTCCAACGCAGCCTACATAATCCACCCGCGGCGGCCATCTTACTCCACCCGCGGCCCACAACAAAGCACAAACCATCCACTAAATCATTCACCAAACCTCAGGAATAGTCAAGCACAGGCAGTCAACCGCTAAAACTTTTAACCAGCTCCCACCTGAATGCCTGACAGGCCCTGAGAGTGCGCAAGCAAAGACGGGCGGCCATATTGCTCCACCCAAGGCCTACTACAAGCCAGCAATACCTGCCCTCTCAGTGTCAGATCAACTCAAGGCCCACGACTCAAGCTCAATAGGCCACTGATCTCCTGGCCTACCCAAGACAACGTTCTCACTTCAGCCTACAAAACCTAGGGGGGCGTGGCTTGAGAGCGGACGCATGTTAGAGGAGCTCTGTCCTCTGCAATTCTCCATCCACCGCCATCCGAGCCTTACAGAGGGATACCCCAGGTAATATTGCCACAGAACATCTGCCCAATCTTCAGGCTTCCCTGCAAGCCCTTTTTGGGACCGTAATTCCAGCTATTAGCGGCCGCGGCCTAAGCCGCGAACAGATCCCCGGACTAAATTTCCGGTCGCGGAGGAGCGGCCCGGCCCGTCCGACAGACATCCCCCCTTGCCAATACTACACGATCAGCAGACAGCCTGCTGACAATTAG
>BLSH010005066.1:40083-50498 GCA_018402905.1 Glandirana rugosa
AGTACCGTGGACCTCGTTAAGACGCAAGGTCTTGCGGAGTAGAGAAGGACCAGCGTCGGTACCGATCACAGACGCGTACGCACTCGGTGCCCCACTTTGGCTCCGAACCAAGCGTGTACGCGCATGGCGGGCCCCTGGGTCGCTGGCGCGTCCTCGGACCGCTGGCCGAGACTACCGCGTTTGTACCTCTACCCACGTCACTGCAGTTCCGCCCTGAAAAACTTATTGACAGTAGACGACCGAACCGTCCCTAGGACGCCGGTCACCGCGTCGAAGGGATTCCAAGACCGCAGGACTTTGAATTCACTCGTGGACAGTCATACGACGTTACCCACCGGCGAGAGAATTTCAAGGTTTTTTTGGAGAATTTTTGGAACTTTAAGAGAGCGGCCACCCATTGCAGCATACTGACAGGTGCTCACTTAAGTTTCAGGACGCCAGAACCTTAGGGAAGCTGCGCCACTGGCCGCAGGATCCCTGCCAAGCCAGCAGATGACAGTTATTCAAAAAGTCCCGCCTTGACGTCACTGCACCCATCTCCATGTTTGCGCCATCAGAGCCGGTCGCCAGGCTCCTGCGCGGTCGCTGGGTCCCCGGGCGGTACGCGCATGTGCGAACCAAGCCTCGGTTTCACCCCGTGGCTCACGCATGCGCAGACACTAGCCATGGCTGCGACCAGGAAGAGATGAGGCGTTCTGGAACGCAGAATTGCTCCAGGTGCCATGAGAGGCCTCGATGCTAGAGCCAGGGAGAAGGAGGGAGGGAGGGGAAAAAAAAGCAACACAAGGACAAGTGGACATATAACATAATTACTGCCATGGAGTCAAAAAGCGAACCTGTTGCCATCTTCAGACCTTGCAGGCCAGCTGCACCACGCTAGACATCCCCTGGGCATGCATAGGCTGTCCCCCACCACTGGGACATAAGTGCCTGAGCCACTCGCCCGCCCGTGGCTGGGCCCTGGGCTCATACCGCTTCCATGGATATGCCCAACCCCTGCCCGCTCAGGGCTTATTCATCCGAACTGGACGCCATTTGACATGTGAGTGCATACACTGTAGGTCCAAGAGGAGGAAAAAAAAGGAACGCAGTCTCTAGCTGGAAGCTCACATTTATGGGAATGGGGTCCTATAGCATTGGAGAGGAGGCGGGGTTAATCCACATGTAGGCTGACATGGAGTCTGTCAGGAAAAACAATTTTTTGACTTTTAATGCACAGAAACACACTATATTGCCCAAATGTTTGGTGAAATATAAAAGATGATCTTATGCCTTGCATAATACATAGTTATCAAACACGACATGCTTTAAAATTACGTACACACGTGTAGCGGCGACAAACTATATACATTTTTAAAAGCATTTAAAAGCCTTTACAGGTTACCAATTTAGATTTACAGAGGAGGTCTACTGCTGAATTACTGCCCTCGATTTGAGGTTTGTGGTGATACCTCACATTCATGGTGCAATTGCTGTTTACATATGACACGAGACCGACGCCTGCGCTCACCTTTGTGCGCATGCACGGGGGACAGGGGTGCATTTTTTTTTTAATTATTCATTTTGCTTTTTATTTTATATTTACAATGTCCCTTTCATTTTTTTTTA
Source organism: Glandirana rugosa (assembly GCA_018402905.1). Taxonomy (NCBI): domain Eukaryota; kingdom Metazoa; phylum Chordata; class Amphibia; order Anura; family Ranidae; genus Glandirana; species Glandirana rugosa. The sequence continues at coordinate 41,692 of BLSH010005066.1, forward strand.
CATTTTATTGTTATCACAGGGAATTTAAATATCCCCTATGATAGCAATATGTAGTGACAGGTACTCTTTTTTGAAAAATTTGGGGTCTATTAGACTCTAGATCTCTCCTCAGCCCTTAAAGCGTCTGACCACACCAAGATCGTGTGATAAGATGCTTTCCCAAAAAAAAAAAAAAAAAAGGTGCTTTCCCAATTTTACAATGTGCTGCTTATATCCGGCAAAACCGAAGTCATGGAATGCTTGTAGCTTCCAGTTTCTTAGGCCATAGATGATTTGAGCCATTCTAGTCTTTGATCAGCTCTATTGTCAGCTTGCGGAGCTCGGCTTACCCGCTCAGGAAGCCCAGGAACCGGGGGCAGCCTAAAGATCACTCCGGGATCGGTTTGGAGCCTCGTTTTTTGATGCGGTCCTCGCATCCGGACCCGCTCAGCTAATTGAGGCTGCGGCTTGGGCCTACTCGGTCCGCCGCATGCTGCGAGGCTACGGAGCAGGAGGGCATGGTCTCCAGAGCATTTAGAGCCTCTTAAAAAGGAGAATAAGCTTCACTTTACCCAAGTGGATGTAATAAAGTTAAGCAAGGGATCTACTGGCCAGGTGATGTGTCAGTGATCCCTGGGGCAAGGACAATTAATTGAGTCCGAGGCTTTGGCCTATTCCCAATCTTCCTTTTCTATTTGAATGATTGACAGAGACTAACAGAGCTTAACAGGCCTTTCATCTGTCACATAAAGGCTGCAGGATCTCCCTCTGTCCCATTAGGAGAAGATCATCTATGCCTGCTATTCTGGATACCCATCACATAATTAAGGCTCAACTTTCTCCCATTTTTTATCCTTTCCATATTTTTTCTCTTTAGAGAAAGGCCCATTTCCAGTACCCCCTTTTTTTGGGGTTGCTCTCTCTCTTAAGACCATGCAGACAGGCGCAGTCAGGCGGTATCTTTCCCGTCAGCCTGGTTTCGATACCCCAGCCTCAAAGGGCCCGCAGATGCCCACAGATCCTCTCTCCGGCATCCACAATTTCGCTATTAGAATGGACATTGGATGAGCTCATCACTACACCTAAAGAGCAAGGCCCTGGTAACCCACAGCTTGATCTGTCCAGTCCCCAAGCTCCGGTACCTCACTCTGACTTTCAGATGATGATGGAGGTCTTTTCCAAAATGCTCTCTAAGGGCCTTGCCCAAACAGCCACTCAAATTACCTCTGTTATCCAAGCGGACCTACAGGGCTTGGGGTCCAGGATAGACGCAATAGAGCAAAAAAATGACCAATCAGTTTCCAGAATCAATCAGAATACAACACGTATCCAAGACCTTCAGGATCAATTGGAATCGGCCCTCTCTAAAATAGATGATCTAGAAAATCGTTCTAGACGCTACGCTGAGGCCATCACTGATGTTCGAGCGGCTGTGAGTGACTTTATTAAAGAAATCATCCCAGGCATCCCGGAGCACCATCTCGAACTAGACAGGGTTCACAGAGCACTCCAGCCCCCAAGGTCTGATGGCCTACCTAGAGACATTGTGGTGAAACCTCATTTTTATGGAGTAAAGGAAGAAATCATGAAGGCCTCCAGGTCCTCCCCCAACCTCTCAATTCAAGGGCACCCCATCCAAGTCTTTGAGGATCTATCTCCTACTACCATTCGGAAGAGAAGAACCCTGAGGCCTCTTTTGGAAGCTCTTACTAAATCATCCATCAAATAGTGGTGGTCTTTCCCATTCCGCTTGACTTTCATTTACAAAAGCAAGAAGTTTGGTTTCTCTACATTTCAAGAAGGGGAACAGCTGTTGGTTAGACTCAACCTTATTTCCTTGGATTCCTCCTCCATCTCATTTCATAAAAATATGAGTTCCTCAAAGAGACCTTCGCCTCAGAGCCCTGTTCTTCCAATGTGGCGGAAACAACAACAAAAGCGAGCCAAGGACATCCCCCTTGATTTTTGATCCCTGACCCCCTTTTTGCTGCTCATTTTGCTCGAAGGCTCTTGAGTATATGTACTCTATAATGTTTTTTGCTCCTGATTGGTGGACTTCTCTTTCCTAATAATGTTTTTGTTTTTTAGGGTGGTCAGTGGTCGGCTCCCTCCCCCCCTTCCCCTGAGTATGTTTTCCTTGGGGGGGGAGTAGGGGGGGTCATCTGCGGGTTATCCATTTTAGCCCTGTGCACTTATTTACCGGTTCCACATGGTTGGTTATGTTTATTATGATGGTCTCTCCTGGATTTACCTGATCCTTACGACAGGGAACCGGAGGAAACCCCAAAGTGGGTCCCGAAGGGTCCATTCAGGAGGCCTTGGCCTTACCAGTCATGGGCTCCCAGGGGGGTTCTTAGTTCTGTTCTGATCATTAACCATTTTTGCAATATTGGGGTATTCCAACAGTTTTAATCTCATTTCGGTTCCATGGTATTGGCCGGGGAGGTTGTCATGCTCCTCCCTCTGACTTCGGGATTCTGTTGTTGGGATTCCCTTGGTCAGATGTAGTTCTGCTGTTAGGGCAGACACGTTTCTACTTTTTCCTGATGGTGGGGGTGACTCTTAGATCCCTCACTCTCAGGAATTTGAGGGGGTTTGCGGCGAGGCTTTGCTCCCCTCCCATGTTTTTTGTTTTTGTTTTTCCTCTACCGCCTCTACTCTGTCTTCTCTTTACCTCTCTGCTCTTATCCTTTCTTTTCAGGTACCAGGGAAGTTATCTACGCAGTGGACCAAGGCGGGCAAATCTTTCATGTTCCCGGTTTGTCAGGTCTCTGCCCCTCCCTCCTATGAGCTGGGTAAGTCTTTGTTCAGTGATGCATAAAGATCGATCCTCATACAGTTGTCATGTCCGCTAAACTTCCATCTTCCTTAAAAATTGCAACTCATAATGTTCAGGGCCTTAATTCCACCATAAAGAGGAAAAAATATTTCAACTTAGCCCACTCTCAACATTTGGATATACTTTTGCTACAAAAAAAAACATTTCCCAGAACAATATGTCCCTAAATACATACACCCTAATTACCCCCATTTTTTTCTGGCAAACGCATCAGATAAGACCAAAGGAGTTGGAATCTTCTTCGCCAAGCATTTAGCCTTTACCCTTCTGAAAGAAATTAAGGACCCAGAGGGTAGGTTTATCCTGCTAAAGGGGACCTTAGGGGGTTTGATGTATACTTTTTTATCATATTATGCACCGAACCTGGGTCAAGCTAAATTTCTTCATGGGTTGCTTAATCTTATCATGCCCCATCTCGAAGGGACTGTAATATTGGGAGAGGACTCTAATATGGCCCTGGACCCTATGCTAGATAAATCGGGTTCAGGAGCTCCACGCCTAATTCGTCCACCTAAATGTTGCCTTAAATTCGCCAGACTATTCTTCTCGTTAGGTCTCATAGATATTTGGAGGGAACTAAACCCTAAGGTGAGGGACTATACTCATTTCTCAGCCCCACATAAGAGTATGGCCAGAATAGACCATATTTTTGTCCCAGCTTCTGTATCTTCCTTGGTTTCTAAATCCTCCATTAAAGAATCTCCTCTGTCGGATCATTCTTTAGTAATAATACTTATCAAAGTTGATCTAGGTCTAGGGAGGAATCCCCAATGGCGCCTGAATGAGTCTCTCCTGAATAACCCCGTACATTGCACAATGTTAGAAAAGGAAATCAAAGACTACTTTCTCAGGAACGATAATGGGGAAGTCTCGTCCCCAATACTCTGGGCAGCTCATAAAGGGGTTGTAAGGGGAAAATTCATTCAGTTAGCAGCCAGGTTGAGACGGGAGAGGAGGGTTGATATTGAGAAGCTGGAAAGTGCCTTTCAAGACCTAGCTAGATCTCACAAGAAGAATCCGACTCCCCGTTCCTGGGCACAGCTTTAAGCAGGGAAGGTAGCCTTAAATCTCCCACTTACTACTAGTGCTGAGAAACAAATTCAGTGGTCTAGAGCACATCTCTATTTAAAACGAGATCATATAGGTCCCAGGCTGGCTGCCAGATTGTCCCCCAAGTGCCGTTCCTTTTCTTTCCCAAAGATCAGGGATCATTCGGGAGATCTTACTCAGAACCCAAAACAGATTATGTCTGCTTTCCAGACCTTCTACTCTAAACTTTATGATTCAGGGAGTTCGGTCCCCTCTCCTTCTCTTGAAGCCTTTTTAAATTCCATTGCCCTCCCTAAACTCGCGGAAGATCATATAGCTTCCCTGGAACTACCCTTTAATGACTCAGACGTGCTGGAGGTGATTAAGAATCTCAGGAAGGGTTCGGCCCCTGGCCCAGATGGCTTCTCCATGGGCTACTACAAGACTTTTGGCCCAGTACTTGCCCCTTATTTAACAAAATTCTTTAATTCTTTACGGACAGGATCGGTGCTGCAGAGTGATGCCAACAGGGCCTTTATATCAGTCATCCCCAAACCTGGAAAAGATCATTCAGATGTTAGCAATTACAGACCCATCTCTTTGATTAATAATGACCTCAAAATTTTGACTAAAGTTCTAGCAAATAGATTGTCCAACTTTATAGGTAAATACATTCATAAAGACCAGGTAGGTTTTATCCCAGTTAGGCAAGGCCCAGATCAGATCCGCAGAGCAGTAGACATTATTTCTCTCCTTAATTCAAATTGGGATGGGGGTCCCCCCCGGGAAGGGTATCTTTTGTCTGTCGACTTGCAAAAAGCTTTTGACACGGTTGATTGGTCTTATCTTTTTGAGGTGTTGGGTAGATGGGGTTTTGGCCCTGGATTCATTCAGACTCTTAGGGCCCTGTACTCAAACCCATGTGCCCAGGTCAAACTGCAAAATTACTGTTCGGACCCCTTTCCCATCTTTATGGGTACTAGACAGGGATGCCCCCTATTTCCTTTAATATTTGCAATTGCGATGGAGTCGTTGGCCATAGCCATTAGAGATAACCCAGACATCCAAGGGATAGAATGCGGATCCTGTTCTCATAAATGCACGTTATTTGCGGACGATTTGCTCCTATTTGTCTCCTCTCCTCTAACATCCACCCCTCGGGTCATTCAACTCCTCCAAGTCTTTAGCGAAGCATCTGGGCTCTGTGTGAATTGGTCCAAATCCGCAGCATTGAATATTTCTACTCCAGAATCGATTATAACTCGACTAAAAGATCTCTATAAATTCTCATGGAACACCACCCAGATACCCTATTTGGGGGTCAATCTGTCAGCCAACATCAAACAACTTTATGAAGTTAACTATCCTCCCTTACTTAAGAAATTAGCTGATGATCTTTCCAGATGGGACCAGGAGGGCCTTTCATGGTTGGGTAGGATACATGCAGTCAAAATGACACTTTTACCCAGGATTCACTATTTCTTTAGAGCTCTCCCTATCCCAATCAGGAAGTCTAATTTACAAAAACTGCAATCCCAAATTTTGAAATTCATATGGGCCCGGAAAGGCTTTAGATGCTCGGCTAATGTTCTTTATAGGAAACGTAATCAGGGGGGCCTGGGACTTCCTCATCTTTTCAAATATTATCAGGCAGCTCAATTAGCTCAGTTCTCAACCATCTTCACCAAAGGGAATAAACCGGACTTGATTAAAATAGAGAGACAGGCAGTCCCCCTTAACACTATTGATTTTTTGGTGGGAACTATTCATAAACTGAGGCCCCCAATACTCAGTCCTACACTGTCCCACTCTAGCGCCCTTTGTGATTCAGTCCTTAAATCCCCTAATTTAACCTCGAGTCTCTGTCCTCTTACTCATCTCTTTAATAACCCTCAATTCCCACCGGGTCTAGACATCAGGGCTTTTAAGTGGTGGACGAATAAGGGCTTATATCGAATAGGCCATTTTCTAACTCCTGCTGGCCCCTTGTCTTTAACGCATTGCATCAACAGGTTAGATATGCCATCTACTGAAAAATTCAGTTTCTTCCAGATACATCATTTTTTGACCTCTTGGTGGAAATCTAGAAATGATCACACAGGTATCACTCCTTATGAAAAATGGTGTTTGGTAACTAAGGATCAAAGAGGTGGTATTACCTTAATTTATGCATCTCTGATCGAAAACTCAACTAAACCCCCCTTTGCAGAGAAATGGGAAAGGGACCTGGAAGTAGATTGGGAGGTAGATAAATGGAGCTCCTTGTTCTTGAGATGCTTCAAGGGGATCGCTAACATTAGTTTGAGGGAGGCCAATCTAAAGGTTATTACCAGTTGGTACTTGGTTCCAACTCGGTTAGCAAATATGTTTCCAAATTCCTCTAATCTCTATTTCAGAGGATGTGGTCATTTGGGCTCCTTTCTCCACATCTGGTGGGAATGTCCTCGTCTTAGGAGATTTTGGAACAAAGTTTTTCACCTGATCCGTAAGATCTCGGGCCTCTCAGTCCCTCAGAATCTGGAAATAGCCCTTCTCAATTCTAAACCCGAGGGCCTCTCCAAATCTTTATTTAAACTCCTCCATTTTATTTTACTTGGTGCCAAGATCACAATAGTCAGGTCCTGGAAATGCCCCTCAGTTTCATTTGCTGAGGCAAAACAGAAAATTTCCTGGATCATGGTTCAGGAAAGGCTTGCCAATATTATCCTGCATACTTCCACTAAATTTGACTTAGTTTGGGAACCGTGGAAGAAATACCTAAAGCTACCTTTGTGACCCTCATTAACTTACCCTTTTGCGTAGATTCCCTGGTCCCACCTTCTCTACTTCTCTTTTGTTTCTTTTCTTTCTTTTTCTCCTATAACTGCCATCTCCTTTTCTTGGGTTATGCTATTCTGTTTTGTTCCGTTTGCTGGAGTCTTACTGGTACCTGAAGAGTTCCTCTTCTTCCCAACCCTGAGGTTGGAGGAGGGGAATGATTATACTCTCTAATTGCCCTATGAGCCTGTGTCTTGGCCTTATGGATATCTCCCTCTCTCTTAGACATAGCAGTGGTTACGCCGCCAAAAGTTTTTGGTTACTCAACAGTGACTGGAACGGAGTAGGTTGTTGTCTGTCTCTATGGTTACAGTATGTTCCCAAATGGGGTGATCGGGGTGTCAGCGGGATCTCCTCCGTTATAGATCTTTTCCTTTATTTGCCAATGTTCCCTTTTTTTTTTTTTCTCTTTATGCGAGTTATATATATACAGTACATTAGACACTTTTTTTTTTTCCATTGATATTAACTTGTGGTGTTGACATTGGCCTGTTTATTATGATCTATTTTGAACAAGAGTATAAGATTATCGTACTCTAGCTAATTTTCACCTTTTACTTCTGTTAACTTGAAAAACCTTAATAAAAAGTTTTGAACCGAAAACACAGTAAACAGTAAAGTATAACCTGCAAACCATACCTGCAAAGCAAACATGATAAAACACAGTAACAATAAAACATTGCAGTTAAGAAAAAAACAGAGCAGAACAATAGAGCGAGAACAATAGAGAGAGAATAGAGAGAGAATGACAACTATTTTTGGATTTTTTAGTTTATATTTTTTGTTTTTTTAAACATTTTTTTTTTTACTTTTATTTGTAACTGTAAAGGTTACAGGTTTGAGTCTATAAAAATGCAATGGCATTTTTGGAGACCCTGTGAATGTGTGCCCTAGGACTATGCAGTGATGTACCCTACGCTAATACTCCACTAGTGTGTGGTAGCGATGGAAACATTCACCTATGCAGAGACCAGGCTGGTCAGGACAGGAGGGACAATAATAGCGGGTGTCACACCTATATTTGCATCATCTGCAGACATGATATCTACTTTGAGGTGATCTTTGGGTAAAGGTACCACGGAGGACTTCTGGGAAGTGCCTCTCATGCAGCCGGCTGACTGCATTTGGATTGGGAAGTTGGGGCATAGCACAATCTCTTCCTTGAATTTAAGAAGGGATCCAGTTCCTCCTGAGGCTTTGCATAGCACATAAGCGTTCAGCAGAGCCAATTGAAATAGGTATACAGACACTTTTTTGTACCAGTCTGGCCTTACGGACAATTAAGTACGGCACCAACAACTGGTTGTTGAGGTCCACCCTTCCCATGTTAATGTTGTATTTGTGGACACAGAGGGGTTTCCCAACACCAGTCGCCGTTGGAATTTGGACTGCCGTGTCTGCGTGAAGGGAGGACAGAACAAAAACATTCTGGTTGTCCCTCCACTTCACTGCAAGAAAATTATTACTTCTCCCCCCATCTAAGATGGGACTCTACAAGCCATTGGAGGAAGCCCCAGCGATTAGATCACACGATGCACATACGCCAATTCCATGATCAAACAAGTGACTAAAAAGTGGCACGCTTGTGTAATAATTGTTCCCATACAAATGGTACCCCATTCTGAATAGGGGTGACACCAAGTCCTAAAAAATCTTGCCAGTAGTGTTGAGCGAACCCGGACTGTAACGTTCGGGTCCGTACCGAACTTTCGGGTGTCCGTGGCACGGACCCGGACCCGGACATTTCAAAAATCGTTCGGGTTCGGTTCGGGGTTCTGCTATTTTACTCCACGTGTTGAGAAGCTGCAGGGCAGCCAATCAACAAGTGTTTCACTGGTTTGCCCTTAGAAGCCATCACAGCCATGCCTACTAATGGCATGGCTGTGATTGGCCAGTGCATCATGTGACCCAGCCTCTTTATAAGCTGGAGTCACAGTGCTGCAGTCACATGCTCCTTGGGTTAGTGTAGGGAAAGGTAGCTGACTGTGTGAGGGACAGATTTGAGACATTTTAAGACCTGATCCTGCATCCTGAGATAGATTACTTTACTACTGCTGTCTGTGCTGTTGCTCTGAGGACAGATAGCAGAAATTAGAGATTTCAAACCTACGTCCTAGTCCAGAATTTTACAGAGTTTAGACAG
>BLSH010005066.1:65879-77176 GCA_018402905.1 Glandirana rugosa
TTTTAGACGAAAATATAGAGGACATTAAAAACGTCGTCAAAAGTGGTCCGGGGAAAGATTTTCTAACCTTTTAAATTACTTGTTCATAACTCATCTCCAAGGACTTGACCTCCCGACCCCAACACGTGGAGAACGACTTATCTCCTCTCCGCTAGACGGTCCCTCTGACCTTTCAGGAGGTAACACACCGTATACTTGCTGAGACACCTCCGACCCCTGTACCTGTCCTCAACCACACACCCTTCTAACCCGGGGCCACACTCCCACTCCCATCGACCTCTATATTCACCAGACACGAGACTACTTCGAAGGACCCATCACAACTCGCTTGGGCCTGACATTGCAAGCCCAGGCATGGCTTGAAAGCCCACAGGCACCGTGCCTGGGCCTGGGCCTGTAAAGTTTTTAGCAAGCCCAAGCCAGGCAACCCGAACGATTTTTGAAATGTCCGGGTCCGGGTCCGTGCCACGGACACCCGAAAGTTCGGTACGGACCCGAACGTTACAGTCCGGGTTCGCTCAACACTACCCAGGAAGCTTCATCAGAGCACAGACCACTTATATCTCCAGCTACCCTCACCCTCACACCGGGGCCCAATCTTCCCACACACCAACTCCTGTCCATGTCCCCAGCCTCCACAGAGTCGTTCATATGCCACACAATGGAGGACTTTCCAGTCTCCCTGGCAGATCGCCTCTCCTCTATTCAGCAAGAGGTGCACAACCCCAGCCCTCCAGTTCAGGAACCTCTACTCAATACTTGTTCATTAAATTTTCCAATCTTTTAGAAAGGGGCCTGGTGAAAACTGCTGCAAAAATTACAGGAGATATAAAAGCAGATTTTCACAATCTCGGGTCCAGAATGGATGCTATTGAACAGAAATTGGACTTTACTGTGGCCAGAACAAACCAAAATTCTGCTCATATACAAGTTCTACAGGACCAACTGGACACAGCCCTAGCAAGAATAGACAACCTCGAAAACAGGTTGAGACGATACAAATTCAGGGTAAGGGGCCTACCGGAAACTATCACTGAAGTCACTCCTGCCATTCAGGATCTGTTTAATTCTATAATACCCAATGTACCTAATCATAGGCTGGAGCTGGACAGAGCCCACAGAGCCTTGGGTCCCCCTAGAAAAGATGGTTCCCCAAGGGACATTATAGTCAAACCGCACTTTTATGCCATCAAAGAGGAAATACTGATGGCGTCCCGAACCAACCCCTCTATCTCCTGTATGGGGCACCAAGTCCAGATCTTCACGGACTTATCTCCGACTACTATCCAAAAGAGGAGGGCCCTCAAACCGCTCCTTCAAGTTCTACAACGAGAAGAGCTTAAGTATTGGTGGGCCTTTCCTATTGCTGTCAAATTCATTCTTAAAGGGAAAATGTACGCTTTCTCATCCCTAGCAGAGGGAGAAAAACTCCTGCTGTATCTCAAGTTGATCTCCCAAGAAGCTCCGATGGATCTTACTGATCCAGCCGGCTCCCACGCGAAGAGACCGCTCCCCTCTAGCCCAGTCTCCCCGCTCTGGTCCAAGTCAAAGAGAAAGAAAGCTAAAAACAACAGACCTCCATAATCCCTTCACTAGATCGCTTGGGACTACTTGCTCCTAGTTGGTTTGTGCCTCTCTTGGGAATTGGAAAAGGCCTTCCTTCACTCAAATAAAGGCTGTGAAACTGGGGCGACTCCCTTGTCCGTTTACACTCAGTTGTTTTTGGAATGTTTTTAATTTTTGTTCTCTGGGACTCTTAACCACTTGCTGACCCCCAACCGCAGGTTGACGGTGACAACATGGCTCCGCCAGGCAAATCGCCATCATATGACGGCGGCTGCTGGAGACGCGCTCATGTGCTCACTGTGTCCGGGGGGGCCAGGGAGCGGGAGCGGCGGACTCGATCTCCGCCGGCTACCCGCGATGCCCCCCGGGAGTGAAAGAATGGAGATCCGTGTATGTAAACACGGATCTCCGTTCTGTGAGGGGGGGAAGGACTGTGATCACAGCCTTCCTCTATCTGGAAGCCGTGATCACTCCCCTTCCCCAGCAAGGGCAGCTCCCACACGGTTAGAACACGCCCAGGGAACACAGTTAACCCTTAAAGCGTCCCCTGCAGGTTAACTCCTTCACTGCCAATGGAATTTACACAGTAATCAGTGCATTTTTAAAAAACTGATCGCTGTATAAATGCCAATGGTCCCAAAAAAGTGTAAAAATGGTCCGACATGTCCACTGCAATATCGCAGTACTGCTAAAAATAGCAGATCGCCGCCATTACTAGTAAAAAATAAAAAAAAATAAAAACCCCAGAAATTAATTCTCATCATCCATAAATGCGGCAACTTTTGTGCAAACCAATCAATAAATGCCGATTGCGATTTTTTTATCACAGATATGAGGAAGAATATAAATCAGCCAAAACCGTTGAAAAAAAAATGTTTTTTTATATTTTTTTTTGGATTTGTATTTTAGCAAAAAGTAAGAAATTTGTTTTTTTTTTTTTTGCAAAATTGTCGCTCTTCTTTTGTTTATATCGGCGATCAGAAATGACGCAGCAGTGATAAAATACCACCAAAAGAAAGCTCTATTTGTGGGAAAAAAAGGACGCAAATTGTCAGTTAAAGCGACACAGTGCCGAATCGCAAAAAGTGCTCTGGTCCTAAAGTGTGAAATCCTTCCGGGGCTGAAGTGGTTAAATGAACATTTTAGTTTAGCGTGCTATGCGGGATAAGTCTATATTTCTCTTCTTTGCTCGCAAGTTTAGGATACGTGTCCCTCTAATGTGCTGGGATCCTTAAATGTTCACAATACTCTTATATGTTCTGGTTTATATTAAGATTAAGTTGAGCCAAGGGGCGACCCGGCTGGGGTAGGTCCCTATGCACCTCCACTTACCCCCGGGACTTCCTCGGATCTCCTTGGGATAAGTTGTCTGCCCTTGATGGGTCAGATAATTGCTCATCTCATTTGTTCTGTTCTTGTTTTGCTCCCTCGCAAGAGGACAGGGATCGTGGGTCGGAGAGGGTCCTCATCCCCTCTGGCACCACCCCCACTAGCTTCACATAGGTGTAAATGTATTGCTTGTGTTTTCTTCTTCCTTGCTTCCTATTTCCTCCTCTCCTCATCTTTGGAAAAGCACATAAATTTTCCCTCTGTTATAGATGCCCCTAGGTCTGTCGGATGTGAATCGGGGTTCCCGGATCTCCGCAAAACCTCCACCATCTCTTTGGGGACCTCTGGATCCAGGGTGAGTGCCATTGTAGACATAAGCTTTGACCCCTGCAAGCTCCATGGCTAAGGCCACTCATAGATACCTCAAAATAGCAACTCATAATGCTCAGGGCTTGAACTCTCTCATAAAAAGGAGGAAATTACTCAATCATTACAAAACACTCAACTTAGATGTAGTTTTAGTTCAAGAGACCCATTTCCTGATACGGTACAGCCCTAGGTTCCTCCACTCACACTTCCCTACTTTCTTCTTGGCTAATGCGGAATCCAAAACCAAAGGGGTAGCAATCCTGATTTCCAAAACCTGCGGTTTCTCACCCCTCGTGGAGATTAACCCCTTCCTTACTGGGCACTTAAACCCCCCTCCTGCCCAGACCAATTTTTGGCTTTCAGCGCTGTCGCATTTTGAATGACAATTGCGCGGTCATAAAATTTGCGTCCTTTTTTTCCCACAAATAGAGCTTTCTTTTGGTGGTATTTGATCACCTCTGCGTCATTTCTGATTGCCGCTATAAACAAAAAATGAGCGACAATTTTGCAAAAAAGAACAATATTTTTTACTTTTTGCTAAAGTACAAATCCATTAAAAAAAAATTATTCATCAGTTTTGGCCGATATATATTCTTTTACATATTTTTGGTAAAAAAAAAAAATCGCAATCAGCGTATATTGATTGGTTTGATCAAAAGTTATCGCGTCTACAAACGGGGAATTGATTTATGGCGTTTTTATTATTTTTTTTTTTTTACTAGTAATGGCGGCGATCTGCGATTTTTATCGGGACTGCAATATTGCCTCAGAAATGACGGACATTTTTTACACATTTTTGGGACCAATGACATTTATACAGCGATCAGAAATTTAAATATCCACTGATTACTGTGTAAATGTAATTGGCATTGAAGGGGTTAACCTGCAGGGGGCAGTGAAGGGGTTAAATATGTTCCCTGGGTGTGTTCTAACTGTGGGGGGGCAGGGCTGGCTGGGACATAACAGATCTAACTGATCCCAGTGACAGGGATCAGTAGATCTGTCATGTCCCCTGTCACAGAACGGGGAACCGCCGTGTTTACATCGGCGGTTCCCCATTCTGAGGCTCCTAAAAGAGATCGGCGCGAGAGGAGCATGCACAGGGGACGTCGTCCCGGCATTTCAGATCCGCGCTGGAGCCGTACTTCGGCAATAGCGCGGATCTGAAGTGGTTAAGGACCCTGAGGGGAAGTATATTTAAATCAAAGGATTCATAGATGGGATCTTATATTCTCTTGTTTCCTACTATGCCCCTAATAAAGGTCAAGTAAACTTCTTTAAAGTGCTGTTTGACTCTATCCAGCCTCACTTAGAAGGCAGAGTCATACTGGGCAGTGACTCTAACATTGCCTTTGATCAGGGACTCGATAAATCTAGACCCCTCGGGAACCAATTAACTCGCCCGGCCGGAGCGAGCCTGAAATTAGCCAAATTGCTTCATATGCTTAACATGTCGGATATATGGAGGGAATTCAACCCAACCAAGAGAGATTATACTCACTATTTTTTCCCTCATAATTCTTACGCCCGAATAGACCACCTGCTAGTGCAGACACAACACCCCTAGTAATGAACTCGCGAATAGTGTTGAGCGAACCCGGACTGTAAAGTTCGGGTCTGTACCAAACGTTGGGGTGTCCAGGACCCGGACCCGAACCCGGACTTTTCAAAAAAAGTCTGGGTTCGGGTCCGGGGTTCTGGTAATTTTACTACAAGTTCTGAAAATTGCTGTAAAAAAGTCCAGGAAATTCCTATAGGTCTGCAAAAGGAAGGAAAATGGGGGTAAGGGTGGGGCAAGTGCCCTACAAAGAAATGGGGACAGTTTCCAGATGTTTGCAGAACAGTAGTTCTGTTTGTCCCAGTTATATTTAAAGTGTTACACACAGTTTCCAGATGTTTGTAGAACAGTGATATGGGTTCATCCGGTTTTATTTAAAGTGTTACACACAGTTTCCAGATGTTTGCAGAACAGTAGTTCAGTTTTTCCCGGTTTTAGTTAAAGTGACACACACAGTTCCCAGATGTTTGCAGAACAGTAGTTCTGTTTGTCCCGGTTATATTTAAAGTGTTACACACAGTTTTCAGATGTTTGCAGAACAGTAGTTCTGTTTGTCCCGGTTTTATTGAAAGTGTTACACACAGTTTCCAGATGTTTGCAGAACAGTAGTTCTGTTTGTCCCGGTTATATTTAAAGTGTTACGCACAGTTTTGAGATGTTTGCAGAACAGTAGTTCTGTTTGTCCCGGTTATATTTAAAGTGTTACACACAGTTTACGGATGTTTGCAGAACAGTAGTTCTGTTTGTTCCGGTTTTATTTAAAGTGTTACACACAGTTTACAGATGTTTGCAGAACAGTGATATGGGTTCGCCCAGTTTTATTTAAAGTGTTACACACAGTTTACAGATGTTTGCAGAACAGTAGTTCTGTTAGTCCCGGTTTTATTTAAAGTGTTACACACAGTTTCCAGATGTTTGCAGAACAGTGATATGGGTTTGCCCAGTTTTATTTAAAGTGTTACACACAGTTTCCAGATGTTTGCAGAACAGTAGTTCAGTTTGTCCTGGTTTTAGTTAAAGTGACACACACAGTTTCTAGATGTTTGCAGAACAGTAGTATGGTTTCTCCCGGTTTTATTTAAAGTGTTACACACAGTTTCCAGATGTTTGCAGAACAGTAGTTCTGTTTGTCCCGGTTTTATTGAAAGTGTTACACACAGTTTCTAGATGTTTGCAGAACAGTAGTTCAGTTTGTCCCGGTTTTAGTTAAAGTGACACACACAGTTTCTAGATGTTTGCAGAACAGTAGTTCAGTTTGTCCCGGTTTTAGTTAAAGTGACACACACAGTTCCCAGATGTTTGCAGAACAGTAGTTCTGTTTTGTCCCGGTTATATTTAAAGTGTTACACACAGTTTTCAGATGTTTGCAGAACAGTAGTTCTGTTTGTCCCGGTTTTATTGAAAGTGTTACACACAGTTTCCAGATGTTTGCAGAACAGTAGTTCTGTTTGTCCCGGTTATATTTAAAGTGTTACGCACAGTTTTGAGATGTTTGCAGAACAGTAGTTCTGTTTGTCCCGGTTATATTTAAAGTGTTACACACAGTTTACAGATGTTTGCAGAACAGTAGTTCTGTTTGTTCCGGTTTTATTTCAAGTGTTACACACAGTTTACAGATGTTTGCAGAACAGTGATATGGGTTCGCCCAGTTTTATTTAAAGTGTTACACACAGTTTCCAGATGTTTGCAGAACAGTAGTTCTGTTTGTCCCGGTTTTATTTAAAGTGTTACACACAGTTTCCAGATTTTTGCAGAACAGTGATATGGGTTTGCCCAGTTTTATTTAAAGTGTTACACACAGTTTCCAGATGTTTGCAGAACAGTAGTTCAGTTTGTCCCGGTTTTAGTTAAAGTGACACACACAGTTTCTAGATGTTTGCAGAACAGTAGTATGGTTTCTCCCGGTTTTATTTAAAGTGTTACACACAGTTTCCAGATGTTTGCAGAACAGTAGTTCTGTTTGTCCCGGTTTTATTGAAAGTGTTACACACAGTTTCTAGATGTTTGCAGAACAGTAGTTCTGTTTGTCCCGGTTATATTTAAAGTGTTACACACAGTTTCCAGATGTTTGCAGAACAGTAGTTCTGTTTGTTCCGGTTTTATTTAAAGTGTTACACACAGTTTCCAGATGTTTGCAGAACAGTGATATGGGTTCGCCCGGTTTTATTTAAAGTGTTACACACAGTTTCCAGATGTTTGCAGAACAGTAGTTCAGCTTGTCCCGGTTTTAGTTAAAGTGACACACACAGTTTCCAGATGTTTGCAGAACAGTAGTTCAGTTTGTCCTGGTTTTAGTTAAAGTGACACACACAGTTTCCAGATGTTTGCAGAACAGTAGTATGGTTTCTCCCGGTTTTATTTAAAGTGTTACACACAGTTTCCAGATGTATGCAGAACAGTAGTATGGTTTCTCCCGGTTTTAGTTAAAGTGTTACACACAGTTTCCAGATGTTTGCAGAACAGTGATATGGGTTATCCCGGCTTATTTATACTTTTTTGACACAGTTTGAAGATGATTTTAGAACAGTGATATGGCTTCTACCGTTAATTAATACTTTTCAGACCCAGTTTGAAGATGGTCCACATCCACCTCCATTTTTGATTTTTTTATGTTTTTATATTTTTTAAGTATTTAAAGTTATTTCCCTGTCCCCATTTCTTTGTAGGGCACTTGTCCCACCCTTACCCCCATTTCCTTCCTTTTGCAGACCTCTAGGACTTTCCAGGACTTTTTTTACAGCCAGTTTTGTGCCTAAAAGTTTGGGTCCCCATTGTTTTCAATGGGGTTCGGGGTCCGGGACAAAGTTTGGGTTCTGTCCGGACCCGAACCCGGGCTTTGTCCCGAAGTTCGGCCGAACCAGCAGAACCCGGACTTCCAGAAGTTCACTCAACTCTACTCGCGAATAGTCGACACAACACTCTCTGATCACTCCATAGTCCTCCTGCAAATCCGCTCTGATCCACAATACTTGAAACAGTCACAGTGGAGACTGAATGAATCACTACTAGCTAATCCCATTAGAGTCATGGAGATGAATAACTCTCTCAGGGAATACTTCCTTCTTAACAATACTGAAGGGACATCCGCGGAAATCCTCTGGTCTGCCCACAAAGCTGTCATTACAGGCAAACTCATTCAGATTTCTTCGCAAATAAAGAGAGATCTGCGGATCTGGTCAGACTGGAAAAATCTTACGAGTCCCTGCAGACGAAGCATAAGACTAACCCCTTCAAAACGCTCGCTGCCAAACTGGATCAAGCTAGACTAGAACTTAATATGGCCCTAACAGCCAAAGCAGAGAAATCTATCCGTTGGAATGGTCAGAAATTCAATACGCAAAATTATAAACCAGACTTGATGTTAGCAGCAAGACTGACTCCCCGGTGTCGCCAATATTACCTTCCCAAAATTAGAGTCCCAGATCATGGCCTCACCACTAACTCAATGAAAATCTTGGATATCTTCCACAAGTTTTATACTGACCTGTACAGCGGTCCCGAACAGAGACGCTCAGATTCTCTTACAAAGTTTCTTGATGACATCCCCCTCCCCTCTCTGACAGCTGAGCACAAACACATTTTGGAGGCACATATCACAGAGGAGGAGGTCTTGGGGGTTATCAAGGACTTAAGAAAAGGGTCTGCCCCAGGTCCGGATGGTCTTTCTGTCCCTTACTATAAAGCCTTTGCTGAGACACTCACCCCTCAATTGACAACATTTTTTAACTTCAAAATGCAGGGTATCCCTCTAGACCCACAGCTTAATTCTGCCTTTATAATGGTGATACCGAAACCTGATAAGAACCCTGAAGAGGTAAGTAACTATAGACCCATATCTTTGATCAACAACAACATAAAAATCTTAACGAAAATCCTGGCAAACAGGCTAGCTACATTTATTAACTCATACATACATAAAGACCAGTTGGGATTTATCCCGGGAAGGCAGGGACGGGACCAGATATGCAGAGCTGTTGATGTGATCTCCATCCTACAATCTAACTGGGAGGGGTGCTCTAAACAATGAGGCATGATCTTATTTTTAGACCTGCAGAAGGCCTTTGATTCTGCATCTTGGAACTTCATATTCTAGATTCGCGATTCTAGAGAAATGGGGATTCGGCCAGCGCTTCATGGGGATCATTAGGGCCCTTTACTCCCACCCTACTGCCAGTATAAGGCTCCAGGGGTACCTTTCAAAACCGATAGATATAGCTAAGGGGACGAGACAGGGCTGCCCCCTCTCGCCGCTCATCTTTGCTATAGCTATTGAAATCTTGGCGATTTCTATTTGCCCAAATCCGGATATCAAAGGGGTCGCCTGTGGTCCGCAGAGTCATAAATGTGGTCTCTTTGCAGATGGCATTCTCTTGTTCATTACATCCCCCTACACCTCACTCCCCAATTTGAGTCGTTTACTAGACTCTTTTGCGGGAACACTCGGGACTAAAAGTGAACTATTTCAAATCCCAGGCAATGAATATTTCCCTATTGCAGGACACAGTCACCTCCCTGCAACACTCCTTTCCCTTTTAATGGAGTTTGACATCAATTAAATATTTAGGCATCAATCTGATGGCCAAGATAGAGGACTTATATGTTAATAATTTTCCCCCCATATACCAAAAACTTGAGGATGACCTAAAATCCTGGTCAAACTGTAATCTCTCCTGGTTGGGTAGAATTAGCGCGATCAAAATGACCCTTCTCCCGCGGATTCTCTACCTTTTACGGGCTCTGCCTATTTCTGTTAGGAAAAATCATTTAAGGGCTTTCCAGAGCAAAATCCTAAGATTTGTCTGGGGAAGCTCAGTATACAGGTTCCCCCAAAATACTCTATACCGTCACAAGAGGAGAGGGGGGTTGGGATTAACTTCCCTCCTCAAATATTATCAAGCAGCCAGACTGGCACAACTCTCCTTGGTTTACACGAGGTATGAGAAACCAGACTGGATCCAGATTGAGTGGCAAGCAATACCGAGTTATACAATAGATTACCTCCTTTGGACTCATCCGAAAAAAAGACCTCCTATATTAGCTCCTACCTTATCCCACTCATTTGCTCTCTGGGACTCTCTGCGTAACCGCCCCAAATTAAACCCTAGCGCATATATTCCACAGTCCAGATTTCCCTCCAGGGCTAGAAATCAAATCGTTCCGGTGGTGGCTGGACAAGGGGCTGTACCGTATAGGGCATTTCTTTACTCCTTCGGGTCCCATGTCTCTTGGCCATTGCATGAGCAAACTGGACCTTCCAGATTCATAAAAGCTCAGATTCCAGCAAATTTTCCATTTTCTAAGGCATATCTGGAAGAGAAGCCACTTCCCCCAAAAATCATGGCTTATGAATCCTGGTGCGGCCAAGACACGGAGCAGAGGGGAGGCATCTCGGTAGTTTATGCGGCCCTAGCGTGGCCAACGACGAAAGCCCCCTACATGAGGCAATGGGAGGATGACTTTCAGTTCTCATGGGACTTAGAGAAATGGCACGGAGCTCTCGCCGACTCTACACGAGGCATCCTAAACACTGTCCTCATGGAGGCGAATATTAAGGTTATCACTAGGTGGTACCTCACCCCAACAAAATTGGCCTGCATTTATCCCTCGGCAAACCCACAGTGTTTTAGAGGCTGCTCCCTTTTGGGTTCAATGCCACATATCTGGTGGGAATGCCTGAGGATAAGACCTTTCTGGAAGAAAATTCTCAACCTCATTGAGAACAACTGAGCCTGTGTGGCTGTTGACATACAGGTCGATGGATGCCCGTTTATCTCCGTATATACACTGGATGTTTATACGAGATATGATATAAGGTCATACACGCACACACACATGTGAGGGATGTATAGATATCTACATATCACATGTATGTACTCATACATATACTTTCACTAGATGTAGTCATACATTTTGACCAGGTACCCGCTATATCCCTTTAAACCTAGACCTGTCTTCACACCTTAGGATGTATTGCATCTCTGGTCTTGGTTTAAATAATAAGTATTTATTACTATTTTATTTTTCCTTTTATTATATAGTGTTTTAATCCTTAGGCAGTGCTTGACTTGCACAATTGGTAGCATATAAGGGACCGACTTTCTCCCCTCCCTCTTAGATGGTCCTTCTATATAGGGGAGCAATGTCATGTCACTGGCAATAGAGGTGGGATATTGCCCTCGATATTGAGTAGGCTTCCTCCCCTGGTTGCTTAGGGACTTTGTGACTGGCCCCAGTATGTCGGCCATCCAGAGCCGAGTGCACAGCGACCCGGAAATTACGTAGGTGGAACGCACAAGCACTCCACTTCTGGTCCGGCGGTTCGTTTGCGCCCCAGCCATCATGGACGCTCGGACTGCAGCATCGATCTTTACTGTAACCCTAAACAGGGCGCTGCTGACATCTGCTACAAGCCATTAAGGGTAAGGAGAGGGTGTAAACTTCTCTCTCCCCCCCCGTTTTTTCTCCCCCCCTCTTG
>BLSH010005070.1:0-10555 GCA_018402905.1 Glandirana rugosa
CCAAAGTGTCAATATTTTGTGTGGCCACCATTATTTTCCAGCACTGCCTTAACCCTCTTGGGCATGAAGTTCACCAGAGCTTCACAGGTTGCCACTGGAGTCCTCTTTCACTCCTCCATGACCACATCACAGAACTGGTGGATGTTAGAGACCTTGCATTTGAGGATGCCCCACAGATGCTCAATAGGGTTTAGGTCTGGAGACATGCTTGACCAGTCCATCAGCTTTATTCTCAGCTTCTTTAGCAAGGCAGTGGTCATCTTGGAGATGTGTTTGGGGTCGTTATCATGTTGGAATACTGCCCTGCGGCCCAGTCTCTGAAGGGAAGGGATCATGCTTTGCTTCAGTAAGTCACAGTACATGTTGACATTCATGGTTCCCCCAATTAACTGTAGCTCCCTAGTGCCAGCAGCATTCATGCAGCCCCAGACCATGACACTCCCACCACCATGCTTGACTGTAGGCAAGACACACTTGTCTTTGTACTCCTCACCTGGTTGCTGCCACACATGCATGACACCATCTGAACCAAATATGTTTATCTTGGTCTCATCAGACCACAGGACATGGTTCCAGTAATCCATGTCTTAGTCTGTTTGTCTTCAGCAAACTGTTTGCGGGCTTTCTTGTGCATCATCTTTAGAAGAGACTTCCTTCTGGGACGACAGCCATGCAGACCAATTTGATGCAGTGTGCGGCATATGGTCTGAGCACTGACAGGCTAACCCCCACCCCTTCAACTTCTGAAGCAATGCTGGCAGCACTCATATGTCTATTTCCCAAAGACAACTTTTGGATATGATGCTGAGCATGTGCACTCAACTTCTTTGGTCGACCATGGCAAGGCCTGTTCTCAGTGGAACCTGTCCTGTTAAACCGCTGTATGGTCTTGACCACCATGCTGCAGCTCAGTTTCAGGGTCTTGGCAATCTTCTTATAGCCTAAGCCATCTTTATGTAGAGCAACAATTCTTTTTTTTCAGATCCTCAGAGAGTTCTTTGCCATAAGGTGCCATATTGAATTTCCAGTAACCAGTATGAGAGAGTGAGAGCGATAACACCAAATTTAACACACCAGCTCCCCCATTCACGCCGGAGATCTTAACACACGTAAACAAGTCACATGACACTGGGGAGGCAAAATGACTAATTAGGCCCATTTTGAACATTTTCACTTAGGGGTATTCTCACTTTTGTTGCCAGCACTTTAGTCATTAATGGCTTTGTGTTGCTTTATTTTGAGGGGACAGCAAATTTACACTGTTATAAAAGCTGCACACTCACTACTTTACATTGTAGCAAAGTGTTGTCACATGAAAAGATATAATAAAATATTTATAAAAATGTGAGGGGTGTACTCACTTTTGTGAGATACTGTATAGCGCTACACGTTTTTTATTTTAATTGTTTTGCACTATTGGTCTAGTGGAGGGTTAGCGTTTTCTTTTTTTGCCTTGATTAGCTTTGTTGCCCTTCTCTGGACCCTCTCCAGTTCCAGCACACCCTTCCTGAGGACTGGAGCCCAGAACTGGATGGCATACTCCAGGTGCGGCCCGACCAGAGTCTTGTAGAGTGGGAGAATTATTGTTTTATCTCTGGAGATTAATCTCCTTTTTAATGCGTGTCAATATCCTGTTGGTTTTGCTTGCAGCAGCTTGGCATTGCATGCCATTGCTAAGCCTGTCATCTACTAAGACCCCTAGGTCCTTTTCCATCCTAGATTCCCTCAGAGGTTCCCCCCTTAGTGAGTGGGTTGCATTCATATTTTTGGCACCCAAATGCATTATTTTACATTTTTCTACATTAAACCTCATTTGCCATGTTGTTGCCCATCCCATTAATTTGTTCAAATCTTCTTGCTTGAGGTGATTGTAGCCATATTAGTGCAATTGTGCCAGAGAAAATTACTGTCCATGATACTTTTTTTATTTGCACTAACATACAATTTTTCAGAACAAGCTTTCGGGGTGTGTCCCCTTCTTCAAGGTCCAAGCAGTACTGATTCACAAAAGTTTTAGCAGAATGTTAAAAAAAAATCTCTGAGGGAAAAGAAAAAAGGAAAAACAAACAAACACACCTGTTTTTCCTTTCGGTAAGAGCTTTTTTTTTTTTTTAACATTCTGCTAAAACATTTGTGAATCAGTACTGCTTGGACCTTGAAGAAGGGGACACACCCCGAAAGCTTGTCCTGAAAAATTGTATGTTAGTGCAAACAAAAAAGTATCACAGACAGTATTCAATTTTCTTAAGATCTTCTTGCAAGGTTTCCACATCCTTTGGAGAAATGATTGCCCTGCTTAGCTCAGTATCGTCCGCAAATACTGAGATTGGGCTGTTTATCCCATTCTCCAGATCATTTATGAATAAATTAAATAGGATTGGTCCCAGAACAGAACCCTGGGGGACCCCACTCTTTACATCGGACCATTCTGAGTACTCCCCATTTATCACCACCCTCTGAACTGACCCCTGTAACCAGTTTTCACTCCATGTACTCACCATTTGGCTGACAGACCTTAGTTTGTACAGTAAACGTTTATGGGGAACTTGAATGCCTTTGCAAAATCCAGATACACCACGTCTACAGGCCTTCTTTTAACTAGATGGCAGCTCACCTCCTCATAGATTGGTTTGGCAAGAATGCTTCTTCATGAATCCATGCTGATTACTGCTAATGAGTCCTCAGGGTCACTGAGGATTACAGTGTCTGGAACTGCTTCCTTCCAGACACATACTACTACCAAGGTTTCTGGGGACAGAAAACCATACCTTAAGGTTTAACTTATGTCTCTCTCTTCTTCTATGCCATGGGAGCCGTCTGTGCCCCGACCTATGCATGTTTACACTTGGGATGGTGGGAAAAACGGATAGTATATAATCACCCGAGCTATAAAAAAATATGTTGCCCTTTGGGCAAGGGACATGGATGATGTACTGGTGGTGTGGAGAGGCACAGAGAAGTAATTTGTTGAATTCATAAATGAGCTTAACAATAATGATAGTAACATCTTTTTAACTTATAAAATTGACTATCATCAAATCAAATTTTTGGATTTATTAATTCAAAAAGAACAAAATAAATTGATGACTAGTACGTACAGAAAACCAACGGCAGGTAACACACTCCTCCACGCCAACAGTCACCATCCATGGCCATTAATCAGAGGGATTCCAACTGGACAGTTTATTAGGGCGCAAAGGAATTGTTCCAACCTGGCGGATTTTAATAAAGAAAGTAGAGAACTAAAAAGTAGTTTCAAAGAAAGAGGATACCCCAATACAGTAATTCAAAGGGCAAAATTAAGAGCAAGGAATAAAAATAGAGAGGAAACTCTAGGAATTGGAAAAGAGAGAGAACAAAACAATGAGAAGGGAGAAAAAAAGAGAAAAAATGGGTTTAGTAACTACGTATGGCACACATTGGAACCATTTAAAAGCACTGATGAATAAGCATTGGTCAGCGCTGATGCTAGATAACAAATTAAAAGAAATAGTAGGTACTCAACCAGTGTTGATAGCAAGAAGAGCCCAAACAATAGGGGACAAACTAGTGCATAGTCAATATACAAGGAAGACCTTAGAAAAATCTAGTTTTATTTCCAATCATCCACTGCCACAGGTTATGTTTCCATGCGGTCATTGTAATATATATAAACACGTTATAAAAGGAGATACCTTCAAGGACTCGACGGGGACACATACATATCATATAAACAAATTTCTCAATTGTTCCACTACCTATGTAGTTTACCAAATTATTTGCCCATGTGGTAAAATTTACGTAGGAAAAACAATTAGGGAGTTTAGGAAAAGGATGGGGGAACACATTAGCGATATACTCACCAAGGAGGATAAATCCCCATTGTCCCTACACTTTAGAGACATGCATGGAGCCTCAGTGAGGGGTTTTAGATGTGGGATTATTTATTAATTGGATCTTCCGCATAGAAGAGGGGACAAAGACCGCATTTTATTACAAAAGGAAGCGAGACGGATCTTCCTTTTGGATTGTCTCATTCCGCGGAGATTAAATAGTGATATGTCCCTACAATGCTTTCTGTAAAAGTTCTCACTATCCTCTTCCCTCCCCCATTTCCTCTAAAAGAATTCAACATAAGAAATAAATAGATATGTGAGGTTCAAAGGAAAAATATCTTAGATGGGATAAAAAGACTGTGTATGTGCTCTGCATATAAAATTATAATTATATACATTCCAGGAAAAGAGATGTATTCACAGGAGTCAATGTATATAGCAGGATGGGCAGAAGCGAATAAAGGAATGGTTATTATTTCTGTACATATCCACCCTTCCCTGAGACCCCATTTAGGATATTGGTTAGCGATAAAGACACAGATTGGATATATTGGTAGCACATTTTTACTTAACAATATTGCAGATCATCTGTGATAGGTGTGGGTGTTTCCCTGGGTCCACTTAAATAGGAGGGACCCCATTGGCTAACCAAGCCCTGAGGAAGTTCGAATAGAACGAAACATGTAGGCTAGTAGTCGGGAGCCAGCCCCCCGTCTCTCCTTCTGCAGCTACCCGCAAGCCCCCAGCCGCCCTGCTCCGGTCCCCTGGCAAGTACTGCTATCTATGCATGCTTGAACACCTTGCCTGCTTGGGATGATTTGCTACACACTAGCATTGGATGGACAATACTGATCAAGTATCCACCCAACCGCCCCAATAGACTTTGCAGCCAGGAAGATCAGCACAGGTGCATAGGTGTAGGAAATCACCTCCATTATACCTGGAATCCAAGAGACTTTTCAGCCCATGGTGCGGCATCCATTGTAGGTCTGTGCACAAGGCAGACACGAGGAAAGTTAAGCTCAGCTCTATATAGCCACCCGACATACCTCTGTTTCAACAGAACAGGTCAATACCAAGAACCAGATGAATGAAGTCACGATCTTCCAGTGTATGACCACTTCAAATCGTCCAATACGGGACATGGATCTATGGATTCCCAGGGAGGCTAAGAGCAGAGCACCCGTTCTACCGACATTACTTCCAGCACAGGCTACCAAGAGCCGCACGAGCCCCAGCGAGGTGGAGGAGCACATACCTCACCAGTGAGTTCAACACCAGCCATCACAGTGCCGATCCCCCCAGCACGGATAGAGACCTACCACCCAACAGGGGATGGCCTCCCCGTCAAATTGTGGGGATGCAGGAGATAGCACATGCTTTAAAGGATATTGTTGACACCTGGAGGGAACACAAGCTTCAGGGGACCCAAGTCTTAGAGAGGACTCTTTGTCCCCCCATTCCCAGTCTCAACCTCGGTGATCATAGGAGCAGGAAATTATTTGGATCTACAATATCCTCCACCTTGATTGAGGTCAAGATCCGAGTGAACATTACAGCCGTCGAGGAGAATATTGTGCACCATTCACACTCTCTAATTAAGGACAGGCATTGGGTAGAGACCTTCCAGGATACAGGTCTCCCCATATACCTCCCAAGATTACTGTCAAGGACTACAGATCCGGCAACCAAAAACTGTGAGTTACAATCTATACCATTGATGACGTCTCGGGACTGATAATTGGGATTGTCATCATCTTTAGGGCACGGCGGGTGGGGGGGAGTGGGTGGCATAACATCCCCAGCGGAGGGGAATAGAGGGGCTGTTCATCAAGGGGGGAGGTCTCCTACGGGGGTCCCCTGATCCCTCTTCCATAAGGGGGAGGACCCCGGCGGGACACTCTGGCCCACGACTTCTCACAGACCTCGAGGGAGGTTACCAGAGGGGTACGGGAATTGGAGGGGAAGGGAGGGTGGAGGGAAGCCAGGGTCTGCACCCAAACACACATGGGGTGGACACGTTTTGTCATGTAATGAATAAATATTTATGAATAAAATTACAGTTGACTAGACTAGGAGGAGCAGTTGGTTTTCTTTTTTTTGTCTTGGTAAGTAAAAATCACTGAGGATTACAGTGTCTGGAACTGCTTCCTCCCAGACACATACTACTTCCAAGGTTTCTGGGGACAGAAAACCATACCTTAAGGTTTAACTTATGTCTTTCTCTTCTTCTATGCCTCCAAAACTGCCAAAATCCTCATCCTTCCTCTCCACTTGTGTGTTCTGGGGCTTTGCAAGAAGGTAACTGCATAAAGCAGGCCTTAAGAGGAAAAGTAGTCCTCCTCTTCCTCCCGCTATTCTGACTTGAGTGTCCTCTCCATAATGCCGTGCAGAGTATGCTCCAGCAGGAACAAAGGAGGGATTGTGTCACTGATGCATGCAATGTCACGGCTTACCACCCTTGTCATCTCCCCAAATGGTGACAGTATAGTGCATTCATCCTTCACAGCAGCCATTGGCGTGGGGAAAAAAGCCAAACTGCCCTGAGCCTGTCTTTGTGCTATACTCACACAGGTACTCTTTGATGGATCTCTGTGCATGTGGAGACGCTGCAGCATTGCCAAAGTTGAGTTCCACTTGGTGGGCGTGTGTCAGGAACCATGAATCAGACAAAGACAGAAGTGCAGTAAAAATGACACGTTTTAATAAAAATGTAAAATGTTATAAACAGAGTAAATGTGGTCAAAACATAGCCATGGTTCGGTAACCAGAGCGGGTAGTCAGAGAAAGCCAGTGAAACAGGAGTCCAGAGATCAGCGAGGTCAAACAAACAGCATGCAGGGTCAGGAGCCAGAAGGGAAATCAGCCAAGCAGGGTCTTGTATCCAGGAACCAGAAAGGAAGTCCAACAGGCAAAAGTATTTCACAGGAAAACACAGCAGAGATTATCCAGATATCTTTTTTTTTTTTTAACTTTCAACAAAATTTTTATCGAATTTACAAATTTTCAATTTAATAGACATTTTCCATACATGTGTATAAAGATAAATATATAAATCTCTTACAACCAGCACCAAGAGAGAATCCATGAAAGTATACTCGCAATTAGGATAATCAGAGTATAACAACGACAGGAGTGAAATGCAATGCGATCATAGTAAAACAAAGAGGCGGTACCAAATGGTATACATTGTAACTGTTATAACCCTTATTTACACCAATGGGAGCAAACTGTAAACAAGGTAGGTGAGTTATGGTCTCTACCTCTTTGTAATGCTTTAACAAAGAACATGGTAATCCAGTACCCAAATATTTTAATGTTTAACATGAATTTGGTTAAGAGGAGGGGTCTGTGTCTGTTTTTCTTTATTTATGCATAGCTTGTTTCAGGTTTGTGGATGCTTTAGGATGTAAAACGCAGGTTTGCCACTTTTCCTTAAATAAATTTGTTTTATAATTTTTATGGGCCAGCATCATCTCATAATGTGCTTGATTGTTAAGTCTTATGATAACGTCTGATTACATTTGTTAATTTCCATTCTTTAGTAATAGCTAATCTAGCCGCAGTTGGCTACTATTCTTCTATGATTTCTTGGATATAGGTCAAGATTTATATTTAATAGAGCCATTGCCGGTTTCAGTTTAGGCTATGAGCGAGGAGATCGAGTTCCAAAAGCTCGATAGGTTTTTACAGTCCCATAACATATGGAGTAGTGAACCTAAATGGTTATTGCATCTCCAACAAACTGCCGGGCTGGATGGATAAATCTTTGCAATTCTACATGGAGTGAGATACCATCTGTTGATTATTTTTTGATAGTTATCCCAATGCTCGATACAGGAGGAGGCCTTATTATTCATAAGGAGAGCTTTGTTCCAACTATCTATATTATATGTTTGTTTCAAATTTCTTTCCCATTTTAATATGTTAGGATTTTTCAATTCTTTGTGATGTTGTGGTTTTTATAAAATAAGGTAATACCTTTCAGATTAGCAGCTTTCTTGTTGATAGATTCCCATATTTGAACTAGGACCTCCCACCCCTTTTCTGGGTTGAAATCTTTGTTATGTTTAGATCTCTGTATCTTATGGCATGTTAGGTCCTTGTCTACCTTGCTGAGAGAGTCAAAAAAATGCGTTCCTTGGTTGAGTACTTTAGGACATTTACAGGTAAGGCTATTCTATGTGTTTCCTTGTAAAGATGGAAGTTCGCCTTTAAGTGTTTTGTGGCTATTAGAGTAGCTTTTGTTAAGGCTAATAGATAATAGTTTTTGGTGCATTCTCTTTCTATAGATAAACCAAGTTTTTCCTTCTGCGTGCTTAATCCAGTGTTTCCATTGATCCAATAGGGAGGCATAAAAGTATTTTTGTATATCGGGTAAATTCATGCCTCCTTTGTTTTTGGCAAGGTTCATTATGGATATTGCTATTCTTGGTTTTTCCCATTCTAAATAAGTTCCCTTAGAATCTTGTTAGCTTGTTTAAAAAAATTGGAGGGGATTGGTATAGGTAGGGTTCTAAAAATATATAGTATTTTAGGTAGGGATTGCATTTTAAATGCTGCCATTCTTCCTATCCCCGGCAAATTTGTTTTTTGGATATTTTGGGCGTCTTTTTTTATTTGTTTTAGAAGATTGGGGTGGTTGGCGTCATATAACTTGTTTGTGGGAAAAGTAAGTTTGATACCTAGATATGTTATTTCTGGGAAGTCCCAATTGTAGTTTGAACTCGATTTTAGGGATATAATTGATTCTCTGGAGATGTTCATGGGAAGAGCAAAGCATTTGTTCTCATTGATTTTATAGTAGGACACCATTCTGAAGGTTTCAAATATTTTTTGAACCTTCTGCAATGATTGTGTGGGATTGGTTAGAGCTAAAATGATATCATCGGCAAAAAGTCTGATTTTATGTTCTTTGTCACCTATTGGGATTCCTGTGATTCTATCACTGGTTCTTATCTTTTCAGCTAGTGGTTCAATGGCTAATGAGAAGATTATAGGTGATAAGGGGTAGCCCTGTCTTGTACCATTAGTTAGGCTAAATGTTTTAGATATAGTTCCTGAGGCCGTCGGATGAGTATACAATGTCATAATAGCTTAATGTATGAATCCCATAAGGCCAAAGCCCTTTAAAGATTCTGATATGTAGCTAAAAAACAAAGGCAAAGGAAGGCGCGCACACCTAGTGCATTACCAATGACAGTTTAATGGGATTAAAACGTTTTTAAAAATGGATACTCACAAAAACAGCATCATAGGAAGACAACTCATGTATAGGAGACACAAAGCAGGATAAAAGCTGACGCATTTCGGGGGTGCGCCCCCTTTTTCAGAGCTAAGCTACTCTGGTCTGCCAGACCGAACCCTATGTACATATATATATATGTGACCAACTGGTGGTTTAATCAATTAATCAATCAGTGCACCTATTGGTCTGAATAATCGGCCAATCAATTTAGGTACACTGGAACACCCGGGCACATGACCCGGAAGTAAAAAAAAATAATAATAATAATAATAAAGGATTATTATTATCATTATTATAATTTTTATTATTATTTATTTATTTTTATTTTTTTAGGTGTGCGTGCCTTCCTTTGCCTTTGTTTTTTAGTTACTTTCGGACCACCCCATCCGAGGAGGGCAGCATCCATCTGGTCGTGCGTCCGTTGGCTTTCCGGTTGTGTGCCATCTTGAGGGACCTTAGCGCTGGAAATGACTATTTTTTTCTTGTATGTTCTGATATGTAGCTCCACTGGACCCTGTTGAACGCCTTC
Organism: Glandirana rugosa; assembly: GCA_018402905.1. Taxonomy (NCBI): domain Eukaryota; kingdom Metazoa; phylum Chordata; class Amphibia; order Anura; family Ranidae; genus Glandirana; species Glandirana rugosa. Next base: position 9,593 of record BLSH010005070.1, read on the forward strand.
TCTGCATCTAGTGCCAGAAGCAGAGAAGGGGCTCAACTATTTTCTGAGTGATTTATCAGATTGAGCATTCGCCTTGTGCTATCTGAAGCTTGTCTTCATTTAAAAAACCCACCTTGGTCTGGGTTAATGAGGGTTGGTATAATTTCTAATAATCGATTCGCTAAAATTTTTTTCGAAAATAGGTATGTATTATTTCTCCAAACAGTGGGATTTTTATAAATTGGGCCATTCATTAGTTCAAGAGTAAGTGGCGCATGATCAGATCATGTGATGTTGTAAATTTGCGCTTTTTGCGTTTTGGGTAGAAGAGACCTGTCCACCATGAAATAGTCAATTCTAGAATAGATTTTATGCCTACTGGAGAAAAAAGTAAAGTCTTTTTCGTTGAAGTGTAAACATCTCCAAGGATCAAATAAGTCTTCCTGCAGAAAAAAATTACCGAGACCCATTCTGGATGACTGGGAGTGGCTTGTAGTGTCTATGACGGGGTCCAACAGGGTGTTTAAATCTCCACAAAAATAATGCTACCTTTTTTCTTTTCCTTCATTTTTTTAACCACTTGACCACTGGGCACTTAAACCCCCTTAACAACCAGACCAATTTTCAGCTTTCAGTGCTCTCACACTTTGAATGACAATTACTCAGTCATGCAACATCAGTAGGTCTTACCCAGAGCCATTAAAAAAAGACGTCCTTCTGAATAAACTAGGAACCTCTACAAATGTGAAGTTGCTTTTTCTGAAATGAAAAAAGAGGTCATCCGTATTTTAGATAAGATCTTAACTGATAAAGTACCACCTGTCCAGAGAAGATGGGTTTTGCGTTTTTCGCGTTTAAATGTTGTAGTGTACTAGACTAGTACGCGGTGAATGAGAACTTGATTACTTACCGGGTTAAATATTTTTAGGGTGACAAACCTCTTTATTATGTATGGATAAAAGCTTTTTTTAAAATCGCTTAGCT
>BLSH010005070.1:12349-33049 GCA_018402905.1 Glandirana rugosa
AAGGCACGAGGGGGTAGGTAGGTGGGTAGGTAATGGATGGGTGAGCATGGATGGATGGGTGAGCATGGATGGATGGGTGGATGGATGGGGGAGCACGGATGGATGGATGGTTCAGCACGGCTGAGTAGGTGAGCATGGATGGATGGATGGATGAGCACGGCTGGGTGGATGAGCATGCATGGCTGGATGGGTGAGCATGGATGGATGGATGGGTGAGCATGGATGAATGGGTGAGCATGGATGGATGGGTGGGTGGGTGGGTGGGTGAGGATGGATTGGGTGAGGATGGTTGGGGGGTGGATGGCTGGGTGGGTGGTGGGTGGCTGATGATGGCTGGGTGGGTGGTGGGTGGCTGATGATGGCTGGGTGGGTGGTGGATGGCTGGTAAATAGATGGTGGGGGTGTATTTTGTCACCTAGCAGCGCTGTGGGCATTACACATCGCCCACTGCGCTGCAGCGTGTCCTCTCTCCCCCCTCTCTCCTCTCACACTGCACCGATCGGTGTGGAGAGGAGAGAAAAGCCGGCGCTTCCGCCGGCTTGTTTACATGTGATCACGCGTCATTTGACGCCGCGATCACGTGGTGAAAGGCCGCTCACAGCGGCCATTCACCACGATCCATGATCAGTCGGGTCCCCCGGACCCGACGGTCACGGACGTTCCCGTGTGCGCGCCCCAGGGGGCGCGCGGGAAGCGCGATTCTGGGAGGACGTCAATAGACGTCCTCCCAGAATTAAGCAACCGCTCTGTAGACGTCATTTGTCTATAGGGCGGTTGTTAAGTGGTTAAGAATCCTCTTGATGAATCTGTGAGGGTGTTTGTTTGGTGCATATACGTTAGTCAGCGTATAGTTTATGTTGTCAATTAATGCCCCTATGGTGATGTAGCGACCATTCTGGTCTATTTGTACTTCCAGTGAGTGTAAAGTTACTGAGTCTTTAATAGCAATGATCACTCCTTTCTTCTTCTTGGGGCCACTAGAGCAGAAGATATGCAGGAATCTGGGGTGATAAAATTTGGGAGGTTTATCGGCGGCAAAATGTGATTCCTGGACACAAACAATGTTTTATAGCTTCATTTCATAGAGCCTTCCTCTTATGCGGACTGTTTAGACCTTTTGCATTAAGTGATAGGAGTTTAAGTAGCGGCATTGTTCTTTGTGTTATTGTTATCCGTTGAGGTTCTGGTACTTGGGAGGAGCCATGTTCCTAGTGGTTTATTTTCCATCCTGTTTTGAAATGTTGGAAATATTGAGTATGTATCCTTTTTAAAGGTGAATGGTAAGGTGGAGAGCAAGGCAGTATGAAGAGAAAAAGAACAACGTTTAAAACAGAGATAATAAAAAAGAAAAACAAGTTGTAGTACAACTGGTTTGTGCAGCATCTTGCACTTTGTACTTGGCGGGGGAACTTTCCAAATGTTCTGTAACAATAAGATCCCTGGAGGAAACAAGGATAAACTGAGGTTACCATATATACTCAAGTATAAGCACAATTTTTTTGTGCTGAAAAAGGCCCCCCTTGGCTTATACTCAGAGTCCCACTGTATCTAATCTGTGGGCACCTGCAGCCTCTGTGGGCGGTCAGAGAAGTCTATGTATGTGCGCTGAACAGAGCACATACATAGACTGGCTGCATAGTGACTGCCAGTGGTTGGCTTGTCACTGTGCTGTGGGTGGGGGCAGGTCCAGAGCGTTGACACGAGGAGAGAAAGAGGAGAGGAGAGAAGAGAAGAAAAGGTACTGTGCTCACTGTATAATGGCTGAATCCCTGTGTTCTGGCTACAATCCATGTGTAATGGTCTCTGTGTTCTGCCTACAATCCATGTGTAATGATCTCTGTGTTCTGGCCACAATCCATGTGTAATGATCTCTGTGTTCTGCCTACAATCCATGTGTAATGGTCTCTGTGTTCTGCCTACAATCCATGTGTAATGATCTCTGTGTTCTGCCTACAATCCATGTGTAATGATCTCTGTATTCTGGCTACAATCCATGTGTAATGGCTGAGTCCCTGTGTAATGGCTTGGTAATTTACCAGTAGCTGCTGCATTTCCCACCCTAGGCTTATACTTGAGTCAATAAGTTTTCCCAGTTTCTTGTGGTAAAATTAGGTGCCTCGGCTTATATTCAAGTCGGCTTATATTCGAGTATATACAGTATTTGCTCATATAAGAGCATATATAAATTGTTAGCGAGAGGTGAATATGTTTGGTTATATTTGCTTTGTAGTCATTTTTTTTATTTCTGTTGCCATTAATGGGATATCTTTTCTGGTTGGGTGTTTCTTGAGGGGGGGGTCTGTTTCGATGGGTAGGAGCCCCCATTTTTCCAGCAAGTTTAGGCCTTCCTCTAGTGATTATATTGAATAGGTTTTGTTATACCATTCAATTAGTAATTTTGTTGGGAATTCCCACTTGTATATTATTTTATGATTCCTTAGGATTTTTGTAAGAGAATTTAGATTTTTCCTTGCCTGGATTGTTGCTTGAGATAAATTTGAGTAAAAAATGAGTATACCTGCATAGGGATCTGGGAGAGGCGAGTTATGGTGTGTGAATTGCATCAGGAGGTCCTTTACGTAATAGAAATGAAATCTTGCGATCACGTCCCTTGGGAGCTTCTCTGGGATATGTACCGGTTCTGGTAATCTGTGCACTCTGTCGATAACCATTTTGTGTTTTGGTATGGTGGCTAGAAAGGTTGACAGCATTTTTTAAGGAACTGGCTCAACTCAGAATTTTTAATATTCTCTGGTATGCCTCTAAATTTTATATTATTTCATCTGGACCTGTCTTCGAGGTCCGAGACTTTTAATCTGAGGTTTTTGACTTCCTCTTCTAGCTCAAAGTGGGCACCTACCAGCTCATTGTGGGCCTCTGTAAAGTCAGCCATTTTAGTTTTGGTGTAATCAACTCTTTCTGTTAATTTTTAATTTTTTTTGTTTATACATGAAGGCCTGCATATCTTGCTGAATTGCTCCTCTCAGAGAAAGTAACATTTCCTTCATATCTGTGTCAATTATGGGTTGGCCAGATGTGGGAAACGCATGTATTTTGTCAGCATAAGGATTAGCATGTATTTGGGTGCTCTTTCCCTTTAAATCAGATTCACTTACTTGCTCCTCTGATAACGACAGTCTCCTTCTTTGTTTCATGGGGCTGTTGATGTCCTCAGTATTTTTGTCTCCCAGAGTCGCTTTGTTGTGGCTGCTCATCTTTCCTCTGTAATGCACTGTGTGCATGGTGGCTGCTGTGCTCGGCGCCATCTTGCCTTTCCGGAGGTCCGGCTTGGCTCTTGAATTCTCCCAGCTTGAGGGGAGCCCCGCGCTCCTTTCCTTTCCCCATTGCTACCGCTAGTGGTCACTCACCTCCGGTGATGATATGGGGTCTCTAGAAGGCTTATTGTCACTTTGGGCCACTCCAGTGCTCCTCACAGGGCTAGAGCTCAGCTACACTGCGGCCATTCTCCTCAGCTGCCAGCCACGCCCCCTGATTATCCAGATATCTTGACCAGGCGAAGGGAATCTGATCCAGGCAGTTTATATATCTGGCAGAGCAGGCTTATCAAGCAGGATATGGTCATTGTGAAACAGAGTGGAAGCTGAGACTGGCATTTAACCGACAGCTGAACAGTCTGCTCTGAGAAGGGAGAGCTGAACTCAGCACTGACAGCATTTCACAAATCAGGCGGTTTACGAACAGGTGGAATTCCCGCTGAATTTCAGCCAACCGAACACTGGCTGTGTATGCCTTCCTCAAATGGCTACAGACTACAAACTCTTCTGGCCTGCCTTAGAAGATCTTGCAAACCTGGGTAACTGTTTAAGAAATGCTGCACCACCAAATTGAGGACATGTGCCATGCATGGCGCATGTGTTAACTTTCCCTGTCAAAGGGCAGACAGTAGGTTAGTGCCATTACCACACACCACCATTCCTGGCTCAAGCTTCCATGGTGTGAACCACCTCAGGGCTTGCCCCTGCTGAGCCGGTGGGGCTTCTGTCCCCTAGAGAGAACGGCTGAAGCACTGCATGGTATCTTTTAGCCTGACTTGTTAAATGGCCCCTTGAACGCTCAGAGCATACTGGTAGTTCATAGGACAATTCAGCAGACGAGGGCTTGGAGGAGGAGGAGGGAGGGGGTAGAGCTGACAGATCTCACATCATTACCACCAGCTGTATGGAGACGTGACAGCAAAACAAGCTCCAGCACTGAGCCCTGTCCTGCATCCTGTTCTAGTTGCAAGCAGAGTTATCCAGATGTGCTGTTAACAAAATATATTGTCCCTGACCATGCTTGCTGGACCACGTGTCAGCAGTAATGTGGACCTCGTGGCTGACTGCCTTGACCAACTATGCCAAAAAGTTGCCTTCTATGTGATGGTACAGAGCTGGAATGGCCTTATGTGCAAAGAAATAGCAACTGGGAACCTGTCGTTGTTTTAAAGTTGTAAAGGCAGCAATTTTGACAAGCTGTAATTTAGACAAAAGGCATGTGGGTGACAGGAAGTATATTTTTTTTTTCGATGCAGCAGCTGGGGCAGATAAATGTGCCTGCTATACTCTACAGCTGATGGTGTGCTGCTGGCAGACTTGTTGCAAGGACCTGTGACACCCTATTGCTATATCATCATCCCTGTCAGTGGAGGCTACTGTAAAGTCATGAGATATAGTTGGGGTAGGCATGAAAGGTGAGGAGGAGAATAATTGTGTCCCTTTTATGTGGCTTTCAGGTGCTCTTGCCAACAGGCTGAGTGGTGGGAGGATAAATAGCTTGTCAAGCATGTAGTACCCAAATGGGTGGTGTTTTTGCAATGCTTGATCTGCTTGCGGCAGAGATTGCAAATTGCAATAGTGCGATAGGTTGTACATGTGCTAAAAAGGCCCACATGGCTGAGCTGTGCGAAGTGGGCCAGGAGATAACCGCTCCACAATCTGATGGAATAGGGCGGCTGCTCTCTACTCTTTCATGATAGCTGCCTCTGGACATCCTGCCTTGTTGGGGTTGTTTCTCCCCCCTCACTTTAACAATGTTCTCCTCTCTCTTTAGGCTCATGTTACTCCCTTCCTCTACCACAAAACCAACATCAGAATCAAATAATGTCTGTGCGTCCTCAAGAAGTAAGCTGTTGATGCTGTGTTCAAATAATTCAGCTGCCTCCTCCATGCATGATGCTGTGGTTATGGCAGGAGTAGCTGAGTACAAGGAGGCAGAAACCTTTTATAGTGTGGGATGGGACTATGAATACTTCGCAGAGACAAGGAAGTCATTGTCTTCTTACACTTCAAAAGATTGGAAGAGCATCCTCTGTATTGCAATTAGAATACTGTACTGCAAAAGAATGAGAAATATTTGTGGAACTTGAATTTGCCTTGAAAGAGTCCCCATCTGGGTTGAAAATATATTAATTTTTCTCTAGCTGACCATTAGATATCAATGACACTTAGGCTCCATTTACGCTGTTTCAACCTCCCCTGAACGTTTTATCTTGACAGCTAGAAACCGGCGTCTAAAATTCCCGCTTTGCCACTTTTTGCATGCCTCGTTTTTGAAAACAATTTTTTGCCGCGTTTTGCATGCCGTGTTTTTGAAAACATTTTTTTTTTTTTTGAAATGGAAATGCCTTTAAATGAAATGCTCCTAGATGCGAATTAGGCACGTTTACAAGCTGTTTGGCATTTCAAATGCCTCTGAACTGGCGTCTGAACCCATTTTATTGCATTCCAAAGAAAGCCTCTAAACTCAACTGCCTGGAAACGACCTTAAACGACCCTGTGTAAATGTACTAATAAGATAACATAGAGGAGAGTTCAGGGGCGGCTGAAAAAAACGCCCAAGTACCTCTAAATGTCTGTTTACCAGCAGCAGTGTAAATGAGGCCTAAGCAGAGTATTGTTCAAAGCTGCGTCAAATGAATTAAACCTTGTTCTTTTCCCCTTCAGAGTCTGGTTATTGTGGCAGCCATCTTGGAGATTGGCCTCGGCATTGCATTGGCATTTACCCGCTTTTCTATCACGCTTCCAAGTGGCATTCCTTTTTGGGGACCTGTGTTTGTAAGTACCTTTACAATTTGCTGTTTGTGCTTGTAATAACTGGGTGCAGAAAAGCATTAACCTGCAAAACCACCTATTGGCCAATCATAGATTAACTTTCACCAATGTAGAAGGGGAGGGATTGAATCAATGTGAGATATTATTACCTGTGTTCCCAATGGAGAGTTTCCCTGCACTTCCTGTCCTGGTGACCTCTTCATTTGATCAATGGGACAAAAAATGGGGTTTAATCTTCTCTAATAAGGACAAAGACAAAGCGAATGATCTCTTTCTTATGCTATCCAAAAAGAAATATGATTGGAGCTTCACTTAGGATGGTCATAAGTGAAAAATTGCCATTTAAATATGCCCACGTGTTCCAACAGATTAAGCCCCTGTTGTGCGATTAAGGCCGATAGACAGGCTAAGCCATCTAACATGGATTGGTAGCTTTTGTCACTTACAGTTGGATATTGGTGGGTTTCAGGACAGGGCTGTTGACAAAACATTGAGCAGTTGGTGGGTCATCTGCTGGTATACAATGACTGCAATATAGAGGAGGGTGTAGTGCAGCATTTCTCAACATTTTAACCCTGAGAAACCCTTTAAATAATTTTCAGGTCTTTTGGAGCCCCTGCTAAAACCATTTGGGGTCAATGAAAATACCTCTTACATTGGTGGCCAATGGCAAGAATACCTCCCGTAAAGATACAGATAGCTAAAAAAAAAGATTGCTTTCGTACCACTTAATCTGCTCGAAATTAAACACACATTATCGGATGGGAGGTCAATCAGCTCAAGGAACCTCAAGCAATCTCTGGAGGAACCCTAGGGTTCTAAGGAACTCTGGTTGAGAATGGCTGGTCTAGTGAGTTTATGTCAAGGGTTAATTTAGGTTAGTTTCTATTTAAAGGGGTTCATATTAAGTTACAAGATTACAGTAAGCCTACAATTTCACTAGTTGAGGGAAAAGTGACAGATCCTTTCTAAAGCCCATCTCTTATACTACCAATACTTACCTTTCCTGCTAAATCACTAGGTGCAGTTGTGCTAAAAATTTTGCATATCGTTGGAGAATTTGTAATGTATAGAATGTAACATTTTTAAAGTAAACATGAAGGGAGCAGGCAAACACATTCTTTTATTTCTTATGGGATTATTTGCAACTGTAGGCTATAACAGAACAGTACAATGATAAAACAAAACATGGCAACAAATAAACAAATAAAATGAACCCTTTTAAAAGTATGGATCTATGAGGCCCGAATTCTGGCACATGGTATAGGTTCCCATTCATCTTGGCAAAATGCCTCCAGATCATGCAAAGTCTTAGGTCATCTTGCATGTACTGCATGTTTGAGATTTCCACAGAGTGACTCAATGATAATAAGGTCAGGAGACTGTGATGGCCACTCCAGAACCTTCACCTTTTCTGCTGTAATCACTGGAGGGTCAACTTTGCCTTGTGCTTAGGGTCATTTTCGTGCTGGAAATTACAAGATCGTCCCATACTCAGCTTTCATGCTGAAGAATTGTCTGCCAGTATTTTCTGATAACATACTGCATTCATCTTGCCATCAATTTTTACAAGATTCCCTGTGACTTTTGGGCTCACACACCCTCAAAACACCAGTGAGCCACCACCATGCTTCACAGTGGGGATAGTGTTCTTGCTATTATAGGCCTTGTTAACCCCTCTCCACACATAGCGCTTATGGTTGTCACCAGAAAATCTATTTTGGTCTCTTCACTCCAAATTACAGTGTACCATAAGCTGTGAAGTGTGTCAAGGTGTTGTCTGGCATATTGTAACTAGGCTTTTTGTGGCATTGGTTCAGTAAAGGCTTTTTCTGTCAACTTGGCCATGCAGCTCATTTTTGTTCAAGTATCATCATATTGTGCTCCTTGAAACAACCACACTGTCTTTTTGCAGAGCAGCCTGTATTACTCCTGAGCTTGCATGTGGGGTTTTCTTTGTATCCTGAACAATTCTTCTGTTAGTTGTGACTGTAATCTTTCTTGGGCTGCCTGACCTTGGCTTGATATCAATAGATCCCCAAATTTTCCACTTCTTAATAAGTGATTGAACAGTATTGACTGGCATATTCAAGGCTTTGGATATCTTTTGATATCCTTTTCCATCTTTTTAAAGTGCCATTACCTTGTTAGACAAGTTTGTTGACAGTTCTTTTCTGCTCCTCATGGCTCAGTGCATCCATGTGAGAGCTAACAAACTCATTGACTATTTATACACTATTTGCAATTTAAAAAAACACAAGATGTGGGAAATTCTCCTTTAATTGCCATTTTAACCTGTGTGTGTCACCTTGTGTGTTTATACCAAGGCCAAACATTCCAGGGGATGCAAACTTTTGATCAGGGCCATTTAGGGGATTTTTGTTATCATGACTATAGTAGATCAGAGCTCACCACCCCATCCTGTCCATGTACACCCCAGTAAATCCCCCCACCATCCACCTTCCCATTCCTTAAAAAGGCCACGCAATACATGAGTGGGGTCAAATGGCCACACTCGGCCTTTTATTTACACATAACTTTTATTTTAAATAACAAAACATATTAAACGTCTTAAACCAGATACAATGCTTTGAGATCCTTGACGGTACCAAATACTCACAACGTTTGTGTCTGAGGCACCAATAGTAGAGTAGCGACCCCAGCCGCAAAACACTGGCTCGGGGCCAAACCTAACTGACCTCAGCCACCCAGGGTTCCTACCACTACCCAGTCACTATGAAGTGAACAGTATCCACATGAGGATACCATACCTCAGATGGTTGCCCACCGTTTACCCAATGACCAAAATTTTACACCGCCGTAAAGGACCCTAAGACCGCCACAGCGACACAAGTGTAAAACCTTACACTTGTGTGCCCCTCGACACCCGAAAAGCACACTGTAAGCCTTCCTCCAACCCCAAGAACCATAGGTCGATACCCATGGCATTAAGGTGAACCCCATCCCCCCTCAAGAATTGCCGCGTGTCAGTTTCCAAATCCAAATGTCAGATGACCAGGCGCCATTCCTAACCACAAACTTCCCTCACCTCCTTATTCACCTTGACCCAAGCCCTATTAAGCCTCACCGCTGATATGGCCACCCATCATGAAGTGCGCACCACAATATCCGACCAGACTATAATTGTCCCAGGAAACGCCGTTCTAAGCCTGAGGAAGACAAACCTTACATTGCGTTATAAGTTCCCTTGAGGACCTGATGCCCAAATCGTTCCCTCCAGCATGCAAAATCAGAACATCCGAGTCCCTGTCCAAACTGGCATAGCGGTAAACTTCAGGAACCACTTGACTCCACAGCATACCCCGGACTCCAATCCATCTAACATCGTCTGCCTCCTGGGGAAGACCCAACTGTCTGCTGTTGGGCCTAACGTCAGCCTACCTGGCCCCCCAAAATACATAAGAGTGCCCCAGGATCCAGACGAGGCATCTCCGACCTGTAAGCAAACAAAAATAAGATACCACCCACCACCAGAAAACACAAACGTGCCAACATGAAAATAGAAGGACAGGAACAGAAGGAAACCTACCCTAATATTCAGGGCCTAAAGTGGGGCCTCACATACAACCGGAATCTGTTGTCAGCTGCCGATATATTTTACCAAATATGTGACGCATACTCCAAGGGGGTAAAACCTGCCCTCCACAGGCATTTGCTAAAAACTGACACAAATTGAAATTTGGACAGGAAGAAACCGTCTCCACCCACCAACAGGGGACCGCCATTCCCCGGCCGTAGCCAACAGAACCGCTCTACGGCTAGAACTGGATCCAGTACCCCCACCCCATAATAACCTTCACACCCTTGCCGCTCTGATCTGTCTTGGAACGACAAATTCTGACCTGTACCGAGGTAGGCGAAACTGCCACCTCACTCATAAGCACCCCCCTGCCACCAGTTTTGACGGACTGACCAGTTTGCCAATACCGAAAGTTCCAAAAAATGGCAACAAAAAGGCAGCCCGAAACAAAGCTTCATTGCCTGGCGAACCGCGAAAACCTTTGTAGCATCCTCCACTCCGACCAACTTGAACCAAAAGGCCAGGCCCCCCAGCTTTCGATCCATCGATGCGGCTGAAGAACCCCTAACAAAATTAGAAACCACAGAATACAGAACCAGCGCCGAAACATCAATCTCGGATTCCAGCCCAACTCCACCAGCAAAGAATGCCATTCTTTCCAGGCCCTGGAATATGCTTCTCATGTAGCAGCACTCAAGGAATCCCAAATCAATCCAGCGGTGACTCGAACGCTATCTTCCACAGCCGTCGCGGACAAAATATCCTACGTTGCTTTGCCTCCGGTGCCAACACGCAAAACTCATCCCACTTTAAATAAGATAATGCATCTGCAACTTTGTTGCAAATCCCAGAAATATGCACAGAATAAAGGAAGGCATTCAATCTCAAACACATTAAAACTAAGTGGCGCAAGAGTCTCACCACTGGTGGGGAAGAGGCCAATATATTATTGATTGCTAACACTACCCCCATGTTGTCACAATGAAAGCGCACTTTCTTGTTTCGAAAGGCATCACCCCAAATCTCCATTGCCAGTACTATAGGACTGGTCCAACAGTACAATGTTCTTTAGCAAACCTGCCGAACGCCACTCATTAGGCCACTGTTCTGCACTTAAGTGCCCCTGAAAATATGCCCCATAACTAACAGAGCCTGTGGCTTCCATGAACACAACCAAATCAGCATTGTTAACTGGCCCTGCCATCCATAGTGAACGACCGTTATAGGACTCCAAAAAGTCGTCCCACACCTGGAGATCAGCCCTGAGCTCCCTGGTGAGCCGAATATAGTGCTAACACCTGAAGTCGCCAAGGACAACTGGTGACAAAATATCCTGCCCAAAAGAATGATCCTACAAGCAAAATTTAATTTGCCAAGCAAAGATTGTAATTCCCGTAACCGAATCTTCCGATGGCCAGCAGCTTCTCCAACTACCCTCCTTATCTCCATCAATTTCTCCAAAGGCAAACAGCATTCCATGGCAACCGAATCAATTTTGATGCCCAAGAAAAACAGCTCTGTTGTGGGGCCCTCTGTCTTGTGAGGGGCCAAAGGAATGCCGAACATATCTGCTATGCGCTGTAACGTCTCCAGCAGCACCGCACAAATGCTGGACCCTGACGGTCCAATACAAAGAAAATCATTGTTCACTCCAGACACATCCCTCACTACCCACTCTACAAATGAACAAAAAGTTTCAAATAGGGTACATGAAATGGAATCCCATCAGCAGGCAACGATCACCAAAATATGACCCTTGCCATCGACAACCCAAGAAATGCACACTTAGTGGATGAACCAGAGAGAGGCGAGAAACTGCCTCCACATCAGCTTTCGCCAATAGGGAACCGCGGCCATATTTGCGTACTCAGGAAACAGCTGCATCGAACAATGTATAGGTCTCCGTACAAGCCTGCAGGTCAATACCATTGTTAATGGAGCCATCCTTAGGATACGAGAGGTGATGTATCAATCAGAATTTACTGGGTTCCTTCTTCGGGACCACCCCTAACGGGGACACCACCAAGCCCGGGTACAGGGGAGATGAAAAGTGACCGCTCATTTGACCCAGTGAAACTTCCTTCGAAAGCTTCTCTGAGAACACTTCCGGGTGTAAAAGCACCAAATGTAAATTGTATGCTAATGGTGGAATGTCCTTCAATGAGCACGGGATCAGAAACCTGTCCCTAAAAAACTCAACTCAATAATTCAAGTGGTGTCCCTATCGGGGTACCTATTTAGGAAAGGAACCACCCTTCCCACTCTCACCGGAGTCCTCCCTTTTTCTAGACGTAACCCCCTTTCGGCTTTTTCCTTGTTTAAAGCACCGGGTGAGCGAATGGCTGCCCCCGCAACCCGAGCAAGTATTGCTGAATCAACAAGAGCTCTCGTTGAACTGCCAACACAGCTCTTTCTTCCTAGAGGCTGACATTCCAGAGGTAGAGGTGCTGCCAGCCCCCCCCCCCCCTGGAAAAAACTGATTCCCAACCCTGGCTGAAGTCATCAACTTCATCCAGAGGCCGATATCCTTGTGGTCCCAGCGAATGGAAGGCCTTACAGCTTTACACACTGCTGGAATTGCTCATCATAGCGGAGCCACGCCATACCATCATAAACTCTATTGGCCTCCCCAATTGCGTCCAGGTAACAAAAAAGAGCCAAACAATTCTCCGGCGCCTTTTCGCCAATTACGCTTGCCAGAATTGCAAAAGCTTGCAACCAATTTGCGAACGTACGCGGTATAAGGCGTTAACACCTCTTCTTCTTTTTCCTCCTTTTTACTCTCGTCAGGTTTTACCCTGTCAAGATTAAATTTCTCCAGTGGAAGCAGTGAAAATATTTCCACTTACTCCCCCTTCCAAATCTTTTCACGCACTTCTGGTTTCATGTGCGCGCCAAGGGGTCCCTCGAAGCACACATACACTTTGCATTTAGCAAAGTCCGCCAGTCTCCTTATCCCCCTCCTTTGACTTCTCCACCCAGGCACCCCACCCCCCGCCGTGGCATCCACAGCCTGTGTCCCAGTCCCCAAGCCGGACTGCGCCCCTGAGAGGGGGGCTAGATCTCCATTCGCCGACTCCTCAGGTCTCATTGGCAGATCCTCTGTCATCACCGGTGCATCAACACGCCTAGCACTACCGTCCAGAATACGCACCAGCTCCCTCAAACTTGCCAAAACAGCGGAAACATTGCCCATGGCCTCTGACCAATGTGAACACTGACCACTGACCCCTGACCCCGTTAATACAGTAGAAGACAAGAAAGGGGACAAAGCATTACAGTACATTACTGTGCAGGGCTGGGGGCCACTCCAGCTGCTGATCCCAACATTTTCCTCCAGCTCCCTGTCCTCGGAGCTGCTGACCTCCCCTTCTGACCGGAGCTCTTCTGGAGGGGTCCCTGCCACTCTCCGGGCCACTGACCGATCTCTCCCTCTAGCCACAGCAGGTGATCCCTGCTGTGCCACGATGCCTCTACTCTGTGGACTCCTCCGCTCTGAATCCAACTGCTGCCTTCCTCTGACGTTATCGCCACGCATCCCGGCATCTCCCACTCCCCCAGGCCGCACCCATGACACTAAGGTGTTCCCTGCAGGCCTCTGCAATCCACACCGCTCCTCCCAACTTGTAAAGGGCCTGGAGACAGGCTGACGCCCGCAGTGCTTGCTCTCCCCCGCCAGGCTGCTACCCTGACAGGAACATCACCAGGGATAGCAGCTGCCCGCTCTGGCCTCCTGATGATGGAGGATGGGACTGTGGCTCCATGCCTCTGTGCACCCAGCTCCCAAAGGCTCTGCCTAAGCCAGGGATTCTTCCCAGAGTCACTGCTTGCTGAAGCCTGTGTGTGCTTGGCAGGGGGCCCTGAAGGGTTCAATTGTGGGCTCCCACTGCAGTGCTGAGCCCAAGGGGTCCTGTCAGGATTGAAGCGCTCCAGAGGCCTAGACCTCCGAGCATGCGTTGGGGCAGGCCCCTTGCAGAGAGGCCGCGACCTGGCTCTGCATCCAGGCCAATCCATTCACATCTACAGCAGCCTTGAGCTGTGATAATAACTGCTATATCCCGCTTATCACTGCCTCTGCGTACCAAAACGCAGGAGCTGGCCAGACACAGATCTTTCCACGATTTCTGCTCTGCACTGCCCAAGACCCCTCCTATCCAGCACTATACTTCCCAAGCTCCACCCCATCACACCGTCTCCTGGGCCAATCAGACACTAAACCTTGCTAGTCATACCATTTTACTAAATGAACCCCTTTTTTCCTGGTTCCCCTTCCACCCTGTCATGTATGCCCTCCTCTGACTCTTCCTTCTCAGCTCCCTGCATGTCTTTATGACTCAAAAAGGAGCCAAACAATTATGTGATAATAAATAAATAAATGGCTTCATATGATCACTATCCTTAAATAAAGACAGTTTTTTTTGGCGTGATCAGTCATACTGTCAATATCAATGCCAAAATTTCACGATTTCTGCCAGGGTGTGCAAACTTTTGAGCACAACTGTAGGTAGTACTATGTAAGCTCATTGTCAGCCTGTGTTGCAGCTGGCAATAGGTATGGACATTCTCCACGTTCCCATGTAACAAAGGAGAAGACTGGCATTTTGCAGGTGAGGTGTCAGGGACTATATCACAGGAGGGATAAGAGAGGTTTTCATGCTAACCCATATCTCTGGAGAATGAGGCAATGGGGGACCGTATAGAAGACACACATCTACAAAGGCCTTAATTTGCAAAGTGTCATGGATACTTTTAATGGTTAGGGTCTGCTTGACCAGGGTTAATTCAATATGAACATTTTTTTTTTTTTTTAGCTTTGAATAGAGTGCAGAAGTATTAGAACACCTGTCAGGTCCAACTACACACCATACACCATAAACTATATCACCAAAAGTATTGGGACGTCTGCCTTTACAAGCATATGAACTTTAATGGCATCCCAGTCTTAGTCCATAGGGTTCAATATTGAATTGGTCCACCCTTTGCAGCTATAACAGCTTCAACTCTTCTGGGAAGGCTGTCCACAAGGTTAAGGAGTCTATGTCTATGTGAATATTTGACCATTTTTTCAGTAGAGCATTTGTGAGGTCAGGCACTGATGTGGCTCACAGTCTCCACTCTAATTCATTCCAAAGGTGTTCAATCAGGTTGAGGTCGGGACTCTGTGAAGGCCAGTCAAGTTTCTCCACCCCAAACTCGCTCATCCATGTCTTTATGGACCTTGCTTTGTTCTTTGGTGTCATGTTGGAACAGGAAGGGGCCACCCCCAAACTGTTCCCACAAAGTTGGGAGCATGAAATTGTCCAAAATATCTTGGTATGCTGATACCTTAAGAGTTCCCTTCACTGGAACTAAGGGTAAAAACACAATATACAAATAATATCCGCGCTTGAACTGTAATATCCGAAAAGAAGCAGCTAGCACATTTGGTTGGTAGGCAAATAGAAAGCTAAAATATATACAAAGCAGCGCTTACGAAAATATAAAAAAACAGAAAAGCAAGCATAATCAGATTCACAAATTCAGATATATAAAACAGACTGTGACAGGATCAGTCTGTGTATGAGATATAGTTGCTTAATCCGTGATGATTAAATTAACAGATAGGTTAAGCAATCCCAAAGACAGAGCCACCACCGGAGACACCAACACCTGCTGCCTCTTACCAGAATGTATTGACCCCCTATTAAGGAGGGTCAACAACCGCTTATCAGATCCACAAGCAAGCTACCAGCATCGCTCTTCTCAGATATTATAGTCCACCAGATCATAAGCCCCTTATACTCTGTTGTATGGTCGCTACCCACTCTTCTCCTCAATGACTCTCAATAGAAAGAAAAGCTCTCCGTAGTGCAAATGGTACAACCGAGTTTTATTAAAACATAGTATTTCTCACATCATAGAATCCACAGCATGCTGATCTGTGGATTCTATGATGTGAGTAATACTATGTTTTAATAAAACTTGGTTGTACCATCTACACTATGGAGAGCTTTGAGAGTCATTGAGGAGAGGAGCAGGTAGCGACCATACAAAGGAGTATGAGGGGCTTACGATCTGGTGGACTATAATATATCAGAGGAGCCATGCTGGTAGCTTGCCTGTGGATCGGCTAAGCAATTGTTGACCCTCTGTAATAGGGGGTTAATACCTTCTGGTAAGAGGCAGCGGGTGTTGGCGTCTCCGGTGTTGGCTCTGTCTTTGGGATTGCTTCACCTACAGTATCTCACAAAAATGAGTACAGCCCCCACATTTATGTACATATTTTTAAGGCCTCGTGCATTTTTTTTACTGTTTTACAGCAGCTGTTTTTAGCTGCAGACATTTTTTTTCTACAGTCAATAAACTCTCCATCATGTTATTTTATGTGTTCATGCACACATAGGCTGTTATCAACTGTTTTTAGCAGTGACATTTTTGAGCTGTAAAAAAACCCCAAGACCAGTGGTTTCTGAGAGACTTTTTTCAGCTGTAAAAATGTTCAAACATTTAAAAACGCTCAAAAACATGCAAAATGCGGCTAAACATCGATCCCCAACGTTTTTGGGCATTTTAGATCAATTGAGGAAAAAAAACCAAAAAATAAAAGACGCTGGCCCTTTAAAAACGCAAAAAAAAAGCACAAAAAATGTGCAAAAAAAATGTGCAAAAAAGCCGGTAATATAACGCTAATAACAGCTGAAAAAAACACTGATAAACTGCTAACGTTTTTTGGATGTTTTTTAACGTCCTGTGTGCATGAAGCCTTAGGCCTCATACACACGAGAGTTTTTTGACGCTATTTTCTTTAGCATTTTTTCAGCTTCCCATGTTATTCAATGGCCCCATAAAAACGCAGACATTTTTGAGCTGCAGATGGTGTCGGCGTTAGTGAGCTGAAAGTAGAACCCACGGGCCGCGTGTTCTGAGGCTGTAACGTTTTGGCGTTTTTGCCTTACCAGCGTTAACCAGCGTTTTTGATGCTGGGATTTTCAGGTCCCAAAAATAGCAGAGGAATGTTTTTTTCAAACAAAACACCTATTGACGCCAACTCTCAGTAACACTCATTGACACCGATGCAAAAGGCAGACAAAATCGCGTTTTTGATGCTGATTTTTCCCTGATGTCAGGCCTGATGTTTTGCTTATTTTTTTTTAATAAGCCTGTGTGTATGAAGCCTTAATGTGACAACACTGAAGAAATGACACTTTGCTACAATGTAAAGTAGTGAGTGTACAGCTTGTATAACAGTGTAAATTTGCTGTCCCCTCAAAATAACTCATAAATATAGATATACAGTATCTCACAAAAGTGTGTACACCCCTCACATTTTTGTAAATATTTTATTCTATCTTTTCATGTGACAACACTGAAGAAATTGCACTTTGCTACAATGTAAAGTAGTGAGTGTCCATCTTGTATAACAGTGTAAACACAGTTACAACTGTAACACAGCCATTGATGTCTAAACTGCTGGCAACAAAAGTGAATACACCCCTAAGTGAAAATGTCCAAATTGGGCCTAATTGGCCATTTTCCCTCCTCAGTGTCATGTGACTCGTAAGTGTTACAAGGTATCAGGTGTGAATAGGGAGCAGGTGTGTTAAATTTGGTGTTATTGCTCTCACTCTCTCATACTGGTCACTGGAAGTTCAGCATGGTACCACATGGCAAAGAACTCTCTGAGGATCTGAAAAAAAGAATTGTTGCTCTACATAAAGATGGCCTAGGATATAAGAAGTTTGCCAAGACCCTGAAACTGAGCTGCAGCACGGTGGCCAAGACCATACAGCGGTTTAACAGGACAGGTTCCACTCAGAACATGCCTTGCCATGGTCGTCCAAAGAAATTGAGTGCATATGCTCAGCGTCATATCCAGAGGTTGTATTTGAGAAATAGACGTATAAGTGCTGCAGAGGTTGAAGGGATGGGGGATCAGCCTGTCCGTGCTCAGACCATACGCTGCACACTGCATCAAATTGGTCCGCATGGCTGTCATCCCAGAAGGAAGCCTCTTCTAAAGATGATGCACAAGAAAGCACACAAACGGTTTGCTGAAGACAAGCAGACTATGGACATGGATTACTGGAACCATGTCCTGTGGTCTGTTAAGACCAAGAAAAATTTATTTGATTCAGACGGTGTCAAATGTGTTTGGCGACAACCAGGTGAGGAGTACAAAGACAAGTGTGTCTTGCCTACAGTCAAGCATGGTGGTGGGAGTGTCATGGTCTGGGGCTGCATGAGTACTGCCGGCACTGGGGAGCTACAGTTCATTGAGGGAACCATGAATGCCAACATGTACTGTGACATACTGAAGCTCCCTTCAGAGACTGGGCCACAAGTCAGTATTCCAACATGATAACGACCCAAAACACAACTCCAAGATGACCACTGCTTTGCTAAAGAAGCTGAGGGTAAAGGTGATGGACTGGCCAAGCATGTCTCCAGACCTAAACCCTATTGAGCATCTGTGGGGCATCCTCAAACGGAAGGTGGAGGAGCGCACGGTCTCTAACATCCAGTAGCTCTGTAATGCCGTCATGGAGGAGTGGAAGAGAACTTCAGTGGCAACCTGTGAAGCTCTGGTGAACTCCATGCCCAAGAGGGTTAAGCCAGTGCTGAAAAATGATTGTGACCACCCAAAAATATTGACACATTGCGCCCAATTTGGACATTTTCACTTAGGGGGTGTACTCACTTTTGTTGCCAGCGATTTAGACATTAATGGCTGTGTGTTGAGTTATTTTGGGGGGACAGCAAATTTATACTGTTATACAAGCTGTACACTCACTAATTTACATTGTAGTAAAGTGTCATTTGTGTTGTCACATGAAAATATATACTAAAATATTTACAAAAATGTGAGGGGTGTACTCACTTTTGTGAGATACTGTATGTGTTAACTTTATCATCACGGATTAAGCAACTATATCATACACGGACTGATCCTGTCACAGACTGTTTTATATATCTGAATGTGTGAATCTGATTATGCTTGTTTTTCTGATCTTTTATATTTTAGGAAGCGCTGCTCTGTATATATTTTACTGGAACTAAGGGGCCAAGCCCAACCCCTGAAAAACAACCCCACACCATAATCCCCCTCCACAAAATGATTTGTACCAGTGCCAGTGGCGGCTGGCGAAGTTTTAGGATGGGGGTGTGCCAGGCTCCGCCCTTCCTTTTTGCCCCCTCCCACTTCTCATAAGCCCCACCCCTTATATAATCCACACACTCTGTCCCCTGTATTCCACATATTGTGTCAGGAGTATACAGCTCAGTATCACAGGACACAGTAAACAGCACCAGCAGCACAGGACACAGTATACAGCTCAGAATCACAGGACAGAGTGTACATCTCAGCATCACAGGTGGGGTATATTGCAGCCAGTAACACAGGTATTGCAGCCAGTACACCGGTATTGCAGCCAGTATCACAGTATACAGCCAGTACACAGGTATTGCAGCCAGTACACAGGTATTGCAGCCAGTATCACGGTTTACAGTCAGTACACAGTTTTGCAGCCATTATCACCGTATGCAGCCAGTACACAGGTATTGCAGCCAGTACACAGGTATTGCAGTCATTATCACAGTATACAGCCAGTACACAGGTTTTGCAGCCAGTATCACAGTATACAGCCAGTATCAAATTATACAGCCAGTACACAGGTATTACAGCCAGTACAGAGGTATTGCAGCCAGTATCACAGCATACAGCCAGTACACAGCTATTGCAGCCAGTATCACAGTATAGAGCCAGTACACTGGTATTGCAGCCAGTATCACAGTATACAGCCAGTATCACAGTATGCAATCGGTACACAGGTATTGCAGCTAGTACACATGTATTGCAGCCAGTATCACAGTATGCAACCAGTACACAGGTATTGCAGCCAGTACACATGTATTGCAGCCAGTATCACAGTATGCAGCCAGTACACAGGTATTGCAGCCAGTACACAGATATTGAAGCCATTACACAGGTATTGCAGCCATTATCACAGTATACAGCCAGTACACAGATATTCCAGCCAGTATCACAATATACAGCCAGTTTTACAGTATGCAGCCAGTACACGGGTATTGCAGCCAGAATCACAGCATACAGCCAGTACACAGGTATTGCAACCAGTATCACAGTATACAGCCAGTACACAGGTATTGCAGCCAGTATCACAGTATACAGCCAGTACACAGGTATTGCAGCCAGTATCACAGTATGCAGCCAGCACACAGGTATTGCAGCCAGTACACAGGTATTGCAGCCAGTACACAGCAAAGCAGTATGTACCTCATGAGAGTCAGGCTGCTCTCTCTCACACGGCCGGCCAGCGGGAATAACAGACGTGCGTGCTGGACACTAACATTCCAAGCACCAGCACATCCACCATTCCCGCCCCGGCCCCGCGATCTGACCAATCAGTCACTGGCTGGAGGCTAGTGACTGAGGCCATAGCCAATCAGTGTATCCTTGTGCGCTTCGGTGGCGCACATAGATACACTTTATATGCCGACCAATGGGCTTTGGGACTTGCTGTCAAAAGACAACAAGTTTTCCCATCCTTGGTATTTCTACCACTCCTATCTATTAGTAACCGTAAGATACTCTACCTGGTTAACCCCTTCCTTACCGGGCCATTTCTGACACTCCTCTCCTACATGTAAAAATCATCATTTTTTTGCTAGAAAAATACTCAGAACTCCCAAACATTATATATGTTTTTTTAGCAGGCACTCTAGGGAATAAAATGGCAATCATTGCAACTTTTTATATCACACGATATTTGCGCAGGAATTTTTCAAACACTTTTTTTTTGAAAAGAAACAGTTTAGTGAATTAAAAAAATACAAAACAGTAAAGTTAGCCCAATTTTTTTGTATGTTGTAAAAGAGGATGTTACGCCGAGTAAATTGATACCCAACATGTCATGCTTTAACATTGCGAACACTCGTGGAATTGCGCCAAACTTTGGTACTTAAAAATCTCCATAGGCGACGCTTTAAAATTTTTTACAGGTTACATGTTTAGAGTTACAGAGGAGGTCTAGTGCTAGAATTATTGCTCTCGCTCTAACGTACGCAGCGATACCTCACATGTGTGGTTTGAACACCGGTTACATATGTGGG
>BLSH010005070.1:53089-70429 GCA_018402905.1 Glandirana rugosa
TTCCCCTCCAAGCACCCCTGATGGGTACAAACTGTGCTTGTGAGGGACTGTAGCACTCCCCTTCACACCTACAGCCCCCAGAACCGTAATGGTGATGGTATTAGTTCAGTGGGTAGTTGCTCTTGTACTGTATGTTAGCATCGATCAACAGTAATGTTATCAATGAGGAGCTATATTATATGAGTCTTGAATAATGAAAGTATGTGCAGGTGCATAGAGTGTATCGGTTACCTGGTGGATTAGAAGACCAATAGAATGAAGAATAAAGAACAGTGGTTTCATATCCCTACAGACATGTTGGTGGTCTTTTATTTATTGGTGCGTTTGTTGGGTGTGCAACCACCGTGACCAGTTTTGTTTATATTTTATGAGGGAATCTGTTTTGAGGGCCGCACATTGCTCATATTTAGAAACCAGAGCTAGGTGTGTTTTAACATCAGTGATGGTAGGTATGCTGGATTGTTTCCATTTCCTAGTTATCATGAGCCTAGCAGCAAATAGGATGCTCATGACTATGGTCCGCAGGTTATGTGGGAAAGCTGTAATACCTAGGCTCAGGATTGCCAATGGTAGTGAGGGTGCTGTTATTATACCTGTAAGTTCTGATATAAAGGAAAAGACCTTTGTCCAGAAGGGGTAAATATGGTGGCAGTCCCATACTACATGCTTTAAGGAGCCCGTTAATGAGCAGCCTCACCAGCATTTGTCATCGTCCAGGTTTACGAATTTATGCAATTGAACTGGGGTTAGGTAACACCTAAGGTGGAGCTTTTGAGAAAGTTCCCAGTAATTAGTGCTCTTGGAGGCTTTTTGGTTGTGGAGTATGGCTTGTTGCCATTGTTTGTCAGTGAACGTTGCCTGCATGTATCTTTCCCATCTTATGAGTGCCACATTCTTATTGAATGTGTTCTTCTAGTGTAGTAGTCCGTATATCAGTGAAATGCCCTTGAGAGTTTTTGAGTGTGAGGATAAGAAGTCCCATGCCGCCCTCGGTAGGTGGGTAGTAGGGCAGGGGGTTTTCATAAGATACAAGGCTAATTGTTTATATGTAAATATGCTGCTTTTTGGTATTTTATGGCTGTCCGTAAGTGTTTGAAATGAGGGAAGTTTATTGCCAGTTAATATGCTGGTAAGGAGTCTTCTGTTTAAGGGAGGACCACTGATTTAAGGATAGATTCGGGATGATAAATTGGAAAATTTCTAGTTTTGGAACTATCAATGTATCCGCCTTTGCTGCATGTATGTTAGAGATAAAAAATTTCCATACGTTGAGCGTTGCTGTAATAATTGGGTGTTTTGTTGCGTAGGAGTAACTGGGTATCCCACAGGCTAATAACATAGTACTTAGATCTCCTTTGTGTACAAAATATTGCTCCAGGCGCCTCCACTGTTTTTCGGAGGTGTCGGAGAACCAGTGTCTGGCTTGATCTAGTAATACTGCAATGTAATAATCTTTGACATCTGGTAATCCCATACCTCCTGCTCTTTTATGTTTGATAGTAATTGAATATGAGCATCTTGGTTTTCTTATTGGACCAAATATACGATTTTATAATTTGTTGTAGGGTCTTGAGAAAACTGTCGGGAGCAACTATTGGGACTGTTCTGTAGATGTACAAAAGTTTAGGGAGTGTGATCATCTTAAAGGCTGCTATTCTGCCTGCCCATGAGACATGTTGATTGTTAATTTGTTACAATTCTTGTCTACAGTTGTGCAAAAAGGGTTTGTAGTTGTGTTTGAATAATGTGGTTGTTGTTGTGGTTAGGGATATGCCTAAGTATGGCATTGATGATTTGACCCACTGATATGTAATTTTCGATTGTAGCTCTGTCTTAATAGAGTTGGGCACTCTCACATTTAGAATGTTCAATTTGGTATCATTAACCTTATAGAAGGAACATGCATTGAAGTAATTTAATATGTCGCATACCACTGGTAGGGAAGAAGCCGGTTCAGTTAGGGTGAAAATGATGTCATCTGCAAACAGCGTGATCTTCTGTATTTGGTCAGCTAATGTAATTCCTGAGACTGATTTATTGTCGTGAATCGTTTGTGCCAGTGGCTCCATCATTAGTGTGAAACTAGGGGGGGGAGGGGGCATCCCTGTCTGGTGCCATTGGAAATGGCGAAGGGGCTGGAAAACTTGTTTTCTGTGAATATTCATGCAGTTGGTTTTGAGTACAGTGCAGATATGACTGTAAGTATCCCCAATGTATTCTATCAAATGTCTTTTCGGCATCTAGCATTACAAAGATTGTGGGAATATTTTTAGATTCAGAATAGTGCAGGAGGTTTATAATTTTACGAGTAGCATCGGGTGCTTGTCTGCCTAATGTGAAGCCTACTTGGTCAGGGTTTACGAGGTATGGCATAATTGGCGTCAGGCGATTAGCTATGACTTTTGCATAAATTCTAAGGTCAGAATTCAGTAGTGATATGGGCCTAAAATTTGGTGGTGAAACCGGCTCCTTCCCTGGTTTTGGTAGGGTTATGATATTTGCTGATAACATTTCTGCTGGAAATTCACCTGTGGACGCAGAAGTGTTGAATGCTTGACTGAGATATGGAATTAGGATGTTTGCAAAGGTTTTATAGTATTCGGCTGTAAAGCCGCCTGGCCCCGGGGCTTTCCCATTGGGGAGTGAGGAGATGACTTGTTGTATCTCTTTTGTAGTGATCAGGGCATTAAGTGTCTCAAGGTGGTGTTTTGGTAGCTTGGGTAAGCTGACAGCTTCTAGAAAATGTTTGATTTTCGTGTCAGATGGTTGTAACCCTGAGCGGTCATCTTTTAAATTGTACAGTGATTCATAATAGGCTTTGAAGGCGTTTACAATGTCACCAGGGTGGTACATTTTAGTGTTTTTCGTCGGATGCATCAAGTACGGTATTTTTTGTTTTAATCTGCGCTTTTTGATCATTGAAGCCATCAGTTTACCAGCTTTATTACAGTGAGTGTAAAAATTAGCTTTAATTTTTAAGAGTAGCTTGGCATGGTTAGTGTTGAGAAGTGATCTGAGGTCACTTCTGGCTTGGGTCAGTTTATCTGAGGGTACGGTTTGGCTTTTGTTTGTTTTGGGTTTCTAGTATTTTTATGATGTCAAGCAATTCAGTTAACCGCTGCGTCCTCTGGCGTTTTGCATGTCAACTCATTTTAATTAGGATCCCTCTAAGGTAAGCTTTATGAGAAGCCCAGATTGTGAATGGGCATTTGACAGAGTTCTCGTTGATGCTGAAGAAGTCTCTTAAGTGGTCTTGGATTTGAGCTTTGCTAGAAGGAATTGACATTAGGTATGGGTCATTTCTCCAATTGGAGAAAGTTGCTCCGTCAAGCTTTTCACCCAGGGTCAATGTGATGGGTACATGATCCGACCAAGAAATCATATGGATTTCGGATTGAAGCGTGTCTTGTAGCAGTTGCTTATCTCCTATGAATAAGTCTATCCTAGGTGAGATGGGGTTTTGAAAAGAATGTGAAGTGTCTCTCCGTGGAGTGTTGACATCTCCATATGTTATATAAGTCTCGTGAGTGTAGGAAGGACAGCAGTTCGGGAGAACGAGATTACTTTTGCTTTTGTCCTTTGACGTCTATTGAACGGTCCGGGGCCAAATTAAAATAGCCACAAATGATGGTTCGGCCTTGCTGTATTTTTGCCACTTTTTCCATGTTTTGTTAAGGAATTTGAATTGTCCTGTATTTGCGGCATAAATGTTCACCTACGTGTATGTTGAGTTGTTTATCTCACAAATTAGTATTAAGTACCTCCCTTGCGTATCTGTGATGGCGTTTAGTAATGTAAAGGCTATAGTGTTTTTGATAGCTATTAATACTCCTCTGGTTTTATTAGGGGCATTTGCTGTAAATATCTGAGGGAAGTTCTTGTGTGACATGGACGGCATTTGCGACTGGCTGAAATGTGTCTCCTGTAGACATAGTATGTCACATTTCAGATTCTGAGCCTCTTTCCACAGGGAGTACCTTTTCCCCGGGTGGTTTAGGCCCTTTACGTTAATTGAAGAAATTTTGAAAGGCATAGTGTTACTTTTACGAAGGTCTGGAGTTATCTATAAGATTACGGTTGAGAGTTTCTATTTACCCTTCCTGTGCCTACACTGGGCCCAGAGGGGTAAATATGAGGTTGGTCTATTGGTATTCAGTTGATGTAAAAACTTACAGTTCTGTAGTTTTTCTATGCGTCTGCGGCAGTTAGAATATCGGTAGAGTTGGATTGTGTCTTCTTGATGTTGTAGTTTAGGAAGAAGAAACAAAAAAGAAGAAAGAACGAAGATCAAGGTAGGCAATAATAAGGCATTCAAACTGGTTAGACTTAAAGATCTAAACTTTCGGATAACAATAAAAAAAGCAGTATTCTGCGTGAGCGGCAATTACCATGACAAATAAATGGGGTATGCAACTTCCAGAGCGATCACTGGCAGGCATGCCAGGGCATTGAAAGATTCTATGTAGCTTGGCGTTTCAGGTGGTTATATCATCTGGGGGATCTGTTCTCTCCCAGTTGTCATTAGTGTTGCGACGTGGTTGGAGTTGATTTCTTTGTTCTAGCGGTTCCAGGATATTCCATTGTCTCAGCATTGCTAATCTTTCATCTAGTGAACAGATTGTGAATGTGGTATCATTTTTTGTGACTATTAACTTCACAGGATGGCCCCATTTATAGGGGATTTGGTGATTACGGAGAGGTTTTGTGATGGTCGCCAAATTTTTGCGTTCAAGCATTGTTTATTTAGAAAAGTCATCAAAAAATGAGAAATTAGCATACATCTGAGGATATTCAGCTATGTTTCTTGCAGCTCTCATAAATTTCTTGATTTCTTCAGGATTTGTGTGAAGTATTCTCTTAGAGCAGAGGGTTGGATATTTTCTGGGATTCCTCTAATTTTGACATTGTTCCTCCTGGAACGGTCTTCTAGTTCCGCTAACTTAGATTGCATCCGCTGTATGTTTTCTGATTCCTCACTCTGCATGTCCACCATATCATTAAATGATGAGGTAATTTCTCTCATTTTAGTCTCTATGTTTGAGACCCTGTCCCCCATGTATGATATTTCGGAAGTGAAGTGTCTCATTATATTGCTTATCTCTATGGATGGAGCTCTGTACTGCCATGAGCATGTCCTTTAGAGTGGTATCCAGCACAGGCTGGTTTGTGGTAGGAAACGCTGCAATTAAATTGGGTATCATATTGGCTTGAGGTGAGTACGTGAATGGGCCTACCTCAGGTCTATAGTCCTCCAGCTGTGAAAGCTTCAGCTTACGCGGGGCAGATTTCTCCTGTCTCCTTTTAGCCATTGTCCAATGGTCCTGTGATTGTCGGTGTCGATCGCTGCCTGATTAGGTTCATTCACCTGGTTGATTGAGCCCTGGGCATCGCCTTGGATCAGAGTGAAGTTAGCTTTTAGTTTAGGGTGCCATCCTTCTCAGTTGCTGACCCTGAGGAGAGTGGGTGTACCAATATGGCCTCCGATCAACATGTTGCAAGATTTTTATTATTTGTGGGATGATGTGGAGACACTTTGTCTTGTTAGATCATATTAAAGCATAAGGACGATGTAAAGTGAATCCTGGCTGTGATTAGTCCCTCAGGGGCTTGTGCCGTTTGGGGATTTAGGCCTCCGGTATCAAGATGGCAGCCGCAGCAGGCTTCGGTGAGTGGCGAGTAGGCCTCTTGTAGGTAGGGCGTGGGGGCTCTGTCCTCGTTTGTATTATTGTATTGGGGCCGCTAAACGCCGCACTTACGGGTGTTTCTGGGCGATCTGGTGCAGCTGTGGTGGTGGATGGCTACCTAGCTGAGAGGATGGGTGTCTTTGGGTGCCGAACGAGTAGGCCGCAAAAGCCTCAGGCTCAATTACGGCCGGATCGGACGTCCGCGCCACGTAATTTTTGACTGGGTGAGCTGCGGAGGTGTCTGGGTGATGGATGCAGGGTGTGTGTTAGCACACTCGAGATCAATCAGGCTGTGTTTTATTATTGGAGACTATAGGATGGCTTTTCCTCCGTGGATGATGTGTTTGCCAGGCCTCGAAGATGGCACTAGGCCGCGGCTGGAATGACAGGCCTACAGAATTGCAATCTCCCTTGAGGGGGCCTGGTAGGGAACAGGATGTCAGAGGCGGGCAGGTTTGGGTGTTAGTATGCTCGGAGACCGTAGTATGGCTAAGTCTCTGCGGATTGCTGATTGCCGTACTGGGCCGCAAGATGGCGGCGATCACGCTTGGAGGTAAGGTATAACAGCCTCTATGTCTCAGCGAGCGGGTCTCGGTTTTTCACAATAACAGGCTTAAAAGATGGCCAGGGGTGTAAATGGTCGGTCTGGGGTGGTAAATGCGTTCACTGCTCCTTATTGTGTGAGGATGCCACTGGATTAGGTGTAGTGATCAGGATTTTTTGTGTGAATATTAGTTATAACAACTATTTTTTCTAAATAAAAACTATTCAATCAGTGTTTACTTTTGTGATTAGCTGTGATTGGCTACAGCTAATCCCATGGTACAGATGGGCTATGAATGGCCCTGCTTGTACCACGTGATCACTGTGACCAATCACAGAGCTCATCACAATAGTTCACAATAATCAAACGCTTTCATTGCGTACAATTGTCATGTGATCTGCTGTGATTGGCCACAGTGATCACATGGTACCAGCAGCAGACCGGCACACCGATTTGTCATCTGCTGTGCACGGTGGAGCGCGGCCTGAGAGGTGTATGTGAGGTGCGATCATGCAAGGACATCATATAATGTCCTCTTAGGATAACAGGGATCCCTCCTGGCCATCATATTACAGTAAGCCAGACAGGAAGGGATTACATTTTAGGCATCATCTCCATACAGCATATAAAGGAAAGAGAGGAAGCCTCCAATAACGTAGTATCTTTAATTTAAAAGAGAGGTAAAGGAAAAAAAATTTCCCCCCATTATTGTTACCTAGGTGGATGCAGCATTGGTCCGATGCTGCATCTGTCCCCCGGCTCCTCTACACTGAAAACCAAGCGGTCGATCATCGCCGATCACTCAGTTTTCAGAGCTCAGTCACAGCTCTCTGCTCAGCCCCTCCTTGCTCCTTGAAGCACTGAGCTGTGGAGGGGGAGGAGCGGCCGTCTCAGTCTCTCAGTCTCTGAGAGGCTGAGACGGGTATCAGTCCAGGCACCTGGCGGATTCAGGCTCCATGGTGGTGATGACGTAGTGCCTGGACTGATATTGGTGATGTCAGCAGAGAGCGTACCTCAGCCCGCTCTCTGCTGAAACTGGGTTATAGGAGTGAAAAACTAATTGCACTCCTGTGATCCATAGGAGAAATACAGCCAAACAAGCTTTGGCTATACATCTCCTTTAATTAAACATGCCAACCACAATAGGAAACATCCTCATGTGTATTATCACAGACTCCACCCAATGCATTACACCACTAGCTGACGTGGCTTTGTAAGGGAAAGAAAACAGTAGTAATAGTCAACATCTATGCACCCAAGACTCACCATAAAATATTCCATACACTTCAACTTTACCCCAGAGAATGGCTAATCTTATGCAGGCATTTCAGTGAAGTTATTGATACCACATTTGACTCCTTTATTACACGCAGAAAAAGGACTACCACTCTCTCTTTATTCCCTCATTCAGACGATTTTTATTTTCCTAGTGGTGACCTTCATGTTACAGAAACTGACTATACAGTCTATTCCCATACTCAAAAATCACTCTAAAACTGAACTTTTTATGGTCAATAAATATCTTCTACAATCTATCAGTGATACCCACATTGGATCTATCACCTGGTCTGACCATGTCCTGGATTCTATAAAACTTTTGGTATCTTCAGATATCTTCAAATAAACCCCAGTCTATTTGGAGGTTAAAGGAGTTGTAAAGGCAGAAGTTTTTTATTTTTATTTTAAAGCATTCTATGCATTAAGATAAAAAGCCTTCTGTGTGTAGCAGCCTCCCCAGCACCCCCCTAATACTTACCTGAGCCCCCTTCTGTGTGTAGCAGCCTCCCCAGCACCCCCCTAATACTTACCTGAGCCCCATCTCTGTCCACGAGTCCCCCGGCCATTCGGGACTCTCCTCCCGATTGGCTGAGACACAGCAGTGGTGCCATTGGCTCCCACAGCTGTCAATCAAAGTCAGTTAGCCAATCAGTGGAGAGAGGGGGCAGGGTCGAAAGGCAGCTCAGTTTCTGCATGGACACACAGAGCTGCTGCTTAGCTCGGGTGCCCCCATAGCAAGCTACTTGCTGTGGGGGCACTCGGCAGGAGGAAGGGGCTAGGAGCAACAAAGAGGGACCAGAAAAGAGGAAGATCTGGGCTGTGCAAAACCACTGTGACAGAGCAGGTAAGTATAACATGTTTTTTATTTGAAAAAAAACCCCCAAGATTTAACACTGACTTTAAATATGTCCAACTTACTCATCCTTCATATGGGGAAAAGATCAAGTCTTAGGTAATTGAATTCTGTCAAATTAATGTTGGTTCTGTATTAGATGCTAGAAATCAGTAATATCAGTACTATAAATCAACCCTTTCCTCTCCAATCGGACTACCATGGAACCCCTCACCCTGCACGATGAAAAGCCTTGAGTATGTTGTCGGGGGGAGGGGGTTGTATATCTGACAAGCCGACTGCTAGCTGTTAGATGAAGTGATCAGGCAGCTGTACAGCCACCTGATTGTTTCCATACACCCTGGTAATGGCCATCCCTTCCCCTGTGTGCCTTTAACAAGTTTCCTTGGCTCTGTGCACGCATCTGCAGACCCGGGTTGAGCATGGTGTGTGCTGCCAGGTAGAGGGGAAGGAGATCAGCGTACATCCAACTGCTGGTTTCCCCTTCCCCATGACTAAGCTTTGGGGGGGCAAAGCGAAATTCATTGGGGGCGTGGCCTGGCGGGAGCCCAGGCTGAGGTTGTCTCTCTCATCACTATCACAAAACTCTGTGGATGTACAGCACAAGGGATCCCTTCTTCCTTTCCTTCAGTGACTACAAGAGCTAGGAGGAGCTCCCACCCACTCGCCAGAACTCCCGCAGCAAGAGCAGAACCATTCATATCACCCCCCACATTGATCGAGCCTGAGCGGCACACTAACCAACCGCAGGCTTCCTCTTCCTGTTACTGATCCACATGTTAAATGTCACTTCCGGGTTCCTGTGGAAAAAGTTAATGGAACGGGTTCCATCAGCTTCATTGGAGGACAGGTAAGATATTGACATCTTCTAGACCTCTGATTTCTCATTAAAGGCAACACACCAAATCTTCAGGCATAAAATTATTTTTTTATACATGTAAACAAAAAAACATAAAAACAGCTGTGGCAGTGAAAGGGCTAAAGAGACCAAAACCCAAATAACGGGGAAAAATACCTAACATCCAGGACACATTCCCAGCATCCTGTATAATATATATATATATATATATATATATATATATATACACACACACAGAGTATATACTGTATATCTTTTCATGTGACAACACTGAAGAAATTACACTTTGCTACAATGTAAAGTAGTAAGTGTACAGTACAGCTTGTATAACAGTGTAAATTTACAGTCCCTTCCAAAATAACACACAGCCATTAATGTCTAAACCGCTGGCCACATGTCTGGAGACATGCTTGGCCAGTCCATCGCCTTTACCCTCAGCTTCTTTAGCAAGGCAGTGGTCATCTTGGAGGTGTGTTTGGGGTCGTTATCATGTTGGAATACTGCCCTGCGGCCCAGTCCTTGAATGGAGGGGATCATGCTCTGCTTCAGTATTTCACAGTACATGTTGGCATTCATGGTTCCTTCAATGAACTGTAGCTCCCCAGTTCCAGCAGCACTCATGCAGCCCTAGACCACCAACGCTCCCACCAACATGCTTGACTGTAGACAAGACACACTTGTCTATGCACTCCTCACCTGGTTGCCATCACAAACGCTTGACACCATCTGAACCAAATAAGTTTATCTTGGCCTCATTAGACAACAGGACATGGTTCCAGTAATCCATGTCCTTGGTTTGCTTGTCTTCAGCAAACTGTTTGCGGGCTTTCTAATGCATCATCTTTAGAAGAGGTTTCCTTCTGGGACGACAGCCATGCAGACCAATTTGATGAAGTGTGCGGCGTATGGTCTGAGCACTGACAGGCTGACCCCCCACCCCTTCAACCTCTGAGGCACTCATACGTCTATTTCCCAAAGGCAACCTCTGGATATGACGCTGAGCATGTGCACCCAACTTCTTTGGTCGACCATGGCGAGGCCTGTTCTGAGTGGAACATGTCCTGTTAAACTGCTGTATGGTCTTGGCCACCATGCTGCAGCTCAGTTTTAGGGGCTTGGCAATCTTCTTATAGCCTAGGCCATCTTTATGTAGTGACTATAAACAGCAGCCAGCTAATAAGGTATATGGATAAGATACCCTGATGTAAAATAGATTGGAACAAGTAGCAGCGCTTAAAAGGCAAATGACTCTACTGCAAATCAATCAGTTAGATTATATATAGTCCAAGATATGAGAATGGCACACCAAAGTATATATTCAACGATTGGCATAAAATGTAGATCAGTTAATTGTCCAAAAAATCATATATGAAGGAATGTGTCTCATGAAAGAAGACACCCAGTGTAGGAAGGCTGGACAGTCCACATTATAATTATCATGCAAGTGAGTGAGAATCCACCACGATGGTTAAAAAGCCGCTTACCAGAACGGTATGGGTTCCAAATTAATGGAATAGCCAAGACTCGCCTGTAGGGATGTAATTACTCCCTAATAAGCCCGGGTTTATCTCTCTAAATTGCGCCAACTCAAAGTAGAAATCCTCCAGCGATCCTCAGGGTAAACAATAGTAGAGACACATGCCCATAGCGTAATCCAGTTTAGCATTTTATTAACACAGACACCAAATACAGTTAATAGCACTCACATTTTAGCTGATGGGAATGCAGCATGTACAGGGTTAAACAGCAATTGCAAAAGAGGGCCGTCGGAGCGCATAGTTGCACGTCTGGATGTTTATTTAGTTTAGCGCAGATATTTACTTGTTTTTTTACATACATCTATAGATTGTTTATCTGCTGCTTTACTGTGTTACATCATAATGTATGTGTTTGAATTTCGTAACGATTATATTTTGGACACCACGGGGTTCTTTGATGGGAACCCGACGCCCCAAGATGACCTGGCAGGACTTTTATGCGTCTTAAGAATCTAATGACCACCGAAATACACACTAGGTGGAATATTGCATTCCTGGAACACTATGTTGCTGAGAACATGTTGCCCTATAGCCTTAGATGGGAAGTCAGTCCCCAAATGGATGAACTAGACCTCAAGGGGTGGTACACCTACTTTAATACAACGGGTGTCAAATCAAATAGAATTGATGGTGAGATAGGTTCACTTGAAAACCTAGTCCTAGTGTCAAAGGAAAGTGATGAATATAAGAAATTGTCTGACGCTCTGAAAAACCATTTTGAAAAGGAAGAAAAAGAACAAAGGTCCAAAAAAAAGTAAAAGTTTAATAAGGACCTTATGGATTATAAAAATGACTGAGTTTTCACGTGGCAAGTTTCCATCACACAGGAATCTAATGTGGGTCATGGTGGTGTTTCTATGGAAACCTCAGCATTTCCACCATCTTCACAATCACAATACACTCAGC
The DNA here is from genome assembly GCA_018402905.1 of Glandirana rugosa. Taxonomy (NCBI): domain Eukaryota; kingdom Metazoa; phylum Chordata; class Amphibia; order Anura; family Ranidae; genus Glandirana; species Glandirana rugosa. The sequence goes on from BLSH010005070.1 coordinate 64,752, forward strand.
GTCCAAATAATTGGACAAAAAAAAAAAACCACCACACTTTCCATCTAGTTCCCAATCTGGTAGGCCTTTTGAGAGGGAGAACCGTATACGTAACCAGCAGGGAGCATATGCCCCTGTAAATAACCCAAGAACTCCCACACACTCACCCACTAAATTTAGGGGAGTCCCTGTTTCAAACAGGTTTGCTCCCTTGACGGGTGGCAATACTGAATCACCTCCCTATAATTGAATGATTACAAGACATCCGTTAAATTCCCCTGGTAGAGAAGGGTGGAGAAATCAAGATTCCTATCGAGTACCATATCAAGGTAATAGGTTTGACTATAGATATCACCAGTACGAAAACCAGTCCCATAATTTCCATCAGGAGGATTTTCCCAGGGACAACTCCAACAGAAAAAGAGGTATGGAACCAAGAGAGGCTCCAGAGGGGGAGGACTGCGAGGTCAAAAAAGGAGACGGGTCTAAACAAAAATGGTATATTTAACCTCTCCAAAACCTCTTTTTCTAAGGAAGAAATGGCAGTACTTAGTCGAGGTTTAAAATGTGCCCCCGCTAAAAAGTTAAACAAATTTGATACATTCATGGATGTACAGAAATACATTAGAAAGCTAAACATCAAAAGATATCTTCTCATAAACCCGATGAATTCAAACCTGAGGGGGAATGATAAATATATACACACTTCATTAGCTAATGCATCATTATTTAACCCTCCTGGTAAACCTTCTTCATCAGTAACGGTTTTTAAAGAGTTGGTCTTAAAGGACCTTGATAATCTTAATATCCGGAAAAGATCTAATGCTCAGGATTTTGAAAAGGTCTTGCAGATTTGTGCAAGAGAAAGGATATAGTAATCCGCCCCACGGATAAGGGGGTGGAATTGTTGTATTAGATAAAGAGGAGTATGTGGCTGAGATGGATAGAATCCTATCAGACCCTCTTACCTATGCTAGATTACCAAACAACCCTTCTATTAAATATAAATGTGAACTGACGGGCCTAATTAGTATGGCCTTTGATGAGGGTATAATCAACAAAAAAGAAAAAGCTTACCTTATTCCATCTGCCCCACGCATCCCTGTGATGTATTTCTTGCCAAAGGTACACAAGAATTCTGAAAAACCCCTGGGACACCCCATCATCAGTGGCATAGACTCCCTCACGTCAAGAATAGGCAAATACGTGGATGAATTTCTCCAACCTTTGGTATCAAAAATGTGATCATATTTAAAGGATACCACTCACACCTTGAACCTATTGCAAGACTTGACATGGAGGGAGGGCTACTTCATGGCCATTGCTGATGTGGCGTCCCTCTATACCATAATATCCCATCAGCAGGGATTGGAGGCGGTAAAATATTATCTCGGGTCTGTAGATTCTTTACTAGATAAACAGAAGTCCTTTATCCTTGACCTATTGCCCTTTGCTATGCAACATAATTTTTTTCTGGTTCAATGGTTGTTATTTTTTTACAGCAATGTGGTGTTGCAATGGGTGCAAAATTTGCACCGAGCCTAGATAACCTTTTTATGGCTCGGTGGGAGGAGGACGTCATCTTTAAGGACCGGGCACCGCAGCTTCTTCTGTGGCAGAGGTACATATTTGACGTCCTCCTCCTATGGGAGGGCGACCTTCCTTCTTTGGATGAGTTTATGATTAAGCTTAATACTAACAATAGGGGGATCAAGCTGGAATACACTGCAAGCACAGAACAGATTTCATTTCTGGATTTGTGCTTGACTGTCTGTGGTAGTCAAATTATTACCACCACACATTCCAAATTAACGGACCAGAACAGTTTTATTCTGACAGATAGCTGTCATCACACAGCATGGCTAAAAGCTGTTCCGAAAGGACAATTCTTGTGACTCAGGCGTAATTGCACCCATGCAAATGATTTTCTTAGACAGGCAGAAGTGCTTAAAAAACAGTTTATAGAAAAAGGATATAACCCGGGAAATCTTGATTCCACGATCAGGGAAGTGGCAGCTCTAGAGAGAGGTAACTTATTGCAAAAGCGGAGTAGGCCCAACCAAGGAGATTATTTTCACAATTCATTTTACAATTCACAATAAAAAACATCTTGTCAATACACTGGTCAGTCTTGAAAAATGACACAGTGTTGGGTCCACTTTTACCACCACGCCCAAAGATTATTTTCAGAGGTGCACCTTCCTTGTGGAATAAGATTGCACACAATGTGGTTGATCGACTGATCAAGCCAACATTTTTTCAGGACCTTAAAGGTTTCTTTCCCTGCCATAAATGTAACATCTGTGCTCTTAATTCGTTTAGGGGGAGAAGACTAGAAAGTTTTCGTTCCACCCAAACGGGCCAGGAATATCACATTAATTCTTTTATCACGTGCTCCACAAAAAATGTGGTTTACCTGCTACAATGTAAATGCGGTAAACAATATTTGGGCTCTACAGGTCCGCCTAAACGAACATGTGGGGAATATAAAAAGAGGTTTCCCGAGCCATAGTGTATCTAAACACTATGACCTGTGTCACCATAGGAATCCCCAAGATACACTATTTATGGCCATTGATAAATTAAATCCAGATTGGAGAGGGTGTAATATAAAAAGAGAAATTTCACGTATGGAGGGAAGATGGATTTATCTTTTGAAATGTTACTCCCCATTCGGCCTGAATGTCGAATGGGATGTGAACTGCTTTATTAACAATAGCTGAGGTATAATATTTGGAATGCTTTCTTGGTTTTATCCTTTGTATATATGTAATCTTTTATATATACATTTTATTTTTTACTTGTATTATTATGCATGCTTTATTATTTTTTGGAAAATATGACGGTTTCTAGGTGAGGATGAGAACCCTACCCTGACCTGTATAAAGTGGCATGGAGATACATTGGTTTTAATGTCTATATTTTTAACTACAGATGGGCTGTCTATTTTTGTTTGCCCACTAGATGGTGATAGTTAATTATCGTCATCTGAGGCCATTCACACGAACCTTCGGTCTCTATAACGGGCGTTTTATGCCTATTTTTAATTAAAATGTTTTCTATATAATATGGCCTTCTGGGTATCAGCACTGGGAACCTTTTCTTATATACGAACATTGCTTGCAGAAACATTTGGGCATGGATTGATCGGTGCCCTTGTCTTCCATGCTGATGGGAGGTCAGAGGTTTCTTCTTCTGCCCTCACTTGGGTAGTGTCTATATGAGCTCAGTGCACGTCTGGAGGCCACGCCCTAGACAACGTCAATGGTATGACGAAACTGGTCGACAGAACATCCAGACGTGCGACTTTGCGATCCGACGCCTGTCTTTTGCAATTGCTGTTTAATCCTGTACATGCTGCATTCCCATCAGCTAAAATGTGAGTGCTATTAACTGTATTTGGTGTCTGTGTTAATAAAATGCTAAACTGGATTACGCTATGGGCATGTGTCTCTACTATTGTTTACCCTGAGGATCGCTGGAGGATTCCTACATTGAGTTGGTGCAATTTAGAGAGATACACCCGGGCTTATTAGGGAGTAATTACGTCCCTACAGGCGAGTCTTGGCTATTCCATTAATTTGGAAGCCATACCGTTCTGGTAAGTGGCTTTTTAACCATTGGTGGTGGATTCTCACTCACTTACATGATAATTATAATGTGGACTGTCCAGCCTTCCTACACTGGGTGTTAGTCTTCTTTCATGAGACACGTTCCTTCATATATGATTTTTTGGACAATTAACTGATCTACATTTTATGCCAATTTTTGAATATATACTTTGGTGTGCCATTCTCATATCTTAGACTGTATACAATCTAACTGATTGATTTGCAGTAGAGTCAGTTACCTTTTAAGCGCCGCTACTTGTTCCAATCCATCTTTATGTAGTGCAACAATTCTTTTTCTCAGATCCTCAGAGAGTTCTTTGCCATGAGGTACCATGTTGAACTTCCAGTGACCAGTATGAGAGATTGAGAGCGATAACACCAAATTGAACACATCTGCTCCCCATTTACACCTGAGACCTTGTAACACTAACGAGTCACATGACACTGGGGAGGGAAAATGGCTAATTGGGCCCAATTTGGACATTTTCACTTAAGGGTGCACTCACTTTTGTTGCCAATGTGTGGGGTGTACTCACTTTTGTGAGATACTGTATATTTATATTTATATATACAGAATCTCACAAAAATGAGTACACCTCTCACATTTTTGTAAATATTTTATTATATCTTTTCATGTGACAACACTGAAGAAATGACACTTTGCTACAATGTAAAGTAGTGAGTGCACAGCTTGTATAACAGTGTAAATTTGCTGTCTCCTCATAGTAACTCAACACACAGCCATTAATGTCTAAACTACTGGCAACAAAAGTGAGTATACCCCTGAGTGATAATGTCAAAATTGAGCCCAAAGTGTCAATATTTTGTGTGGCCACCATTATTTTCCAGCATTGCCTTAACCCTCATGGGCATGGAGTTTCCCAGAGCTTCACAGGTTGCCACTGGAGTCCTCTTCCACTCCTCCATCACGGAGCTGGTTGATGTTAGAGACCTTGCACTCCTTCACCTTCCATTTGAGGATGCCCCACAGATGCTCAATAGGGTTTAGGTCTGGAGACATGTTTGACCAGTCCATCACCTTTATCCTCAGCTTCATTAGCTAGGCAGTGGTCATCTTGGAGGTGTATTTGGGGTCATTATCATGTTGGAATACTGCCCTGTGACCTATTCCCCGAAGGAAGGGGCTCATACTCTGCTTCAGTGCATGTTGGCATTCATTGTTCCCTCAATGAACTGTAGCTCCCCTGTGCCGGCAGCACTAATGCAGCCCCAGACCATGACGCTCATACCACCATGCTTGACTGCAGGCAAGACGCACTTGTCTTTGTACTCCTCACCTGGTTGCCGCCACACACGCTTGACACCATCTGAACCAAATAAGTTTATCTTGGTCTCATCAGACCACAGGACATGGTTCCAGTAACCCATGTCCTTAGTCTGCTTGTATTTAGCAGACTGCAGGCTTTCTTATGCATCGTCTTTAGAAGAGGCTTCCTTCTGGGATGACAGCTATGCAGACCAATTTGATGCAGTGCATAGCGTATGGTCTGAGCACTGACAGGCTGACCCCCCACCCCTTCAACCTCTGCAGCAATGCTGGCAGCACTCATACATCTATTTCCCAAAGACAACCACTGGATATGACGTTGAGCATGTGCACTCAACTTCTTTGGTCAACCATAGAGAGGCCTGTTCTGAGTGGAACCTGTCCTGTTAAAACACTGTATGATCTTGGCCACTGTGCTGCAGCTCAGTTTCAGGGTCTTGGCAATCTTCTTATAGCCTAGGCCAACTTTATGGAGAGCAACAATTCTTTTTTTGAGAGCCTACCAGTGACCAGTATGAGAGAGTGAGAGCGATAACACCTACTCCTCATTCACACCTGAAATCTTGTAACACTAACGCTAACTAAAATGTACTCATTTTTTTGCCAGTGGTTTAGACATTAATGGCTGTGTGTTGAGTTATTTTGAGGGGACAGCAAATTTACACTGTTATACAAGCTGTACACTCACTACTTCATTGTCATTTCTTCAGTGTTGTCACATGAAAAGGTATAATAAAATATTTACAAAAATGTGAGGAATGTACTCACTTTTGTGAGATACTGTATATATATAACAGTGT
>BLSH010005070.1:75886-96293 GCA_018402905.1 Glandirana rugosa
GTATCCTCTAGATGACTAGGGACAGTAACCCTAGGGCGGTTATGGGCATAAGAGATCTAACTGATCCCAATGACAGGGATCAGTAGATCTCCTATGCCCCCACTAACAGAGCGGGGAACCGCCGTGTTTACATCGGCGGTTCCCCGTTCTTTTGCTGTGGCCGCTCATCGTGGCTCGCCGGCGAACATCGAGTCCACCCGAGCCTCGGGCACACTCCTCCTAGTGGCCACCCGCAGATTGCTGCTTATTTACCGCGATTCGCGGGACGAATCCACACTGCCACCGTTTATATACGGTAGGCAGTGTGGAAGTAGTTAAACTTTAAATATTCTATACATCAAACATAAACACCACTAAACAAGAAAAGGGAGATCATTTTGTGCTGCTTGATTCCTCGGTCCCCTCCATAGTTTTAAGAATGAGTTTTCTAACCACCCTCTAAAACAGTCATATCAATTTTCAGTAAACTAAAGCCAGGACCGGCCGAGATTTGATCCATTTATGGGCAAGCTGATTGTACCCAAGTCTATGACTTGTCTACAATAGTTTTGTTAAAAAAAAAACAAAGTTTAACCAATCATTTTTTTTATATAACTCTCCTTTGGGAGGGGGGGGGGGTGAGTAGCAGGGGGGTGTCCTATACCTACATACTTTTGATTATAGGTATCCCTCCTTACCATTTCAGAAAGTTGGGAGGTATGGGTATAGAGGCAGGGATCTGAATATTTATGGGAGTCACACTAATCCACAGGCTGGAGGCTTGGCAGGGAGGTCAGACAGGCCCATAAATATTGAGGTCAAACAAATCGCCACTGTCCCCACCTATAACTGGCCTTTACAGCAAGGAGCACATGGGCGACACATGTCAAACAAAACCAAAGAAAACTCCCAGCTTACCAACCAGTCTGCAACCAACTGAATTATCCTGTCTACCAGTTTGCGTTAAAAACGGGGGTTCAGTTTGCACACATTTGAAAATATATCCGTAAGCTGCTGAGACAATTCATGGCACCCCAGTATTATCTGCAGGCCTAACCCAATAGTAGAAGCACATGTATAATAATGGATAGATAGAGGGCAGGTAGGCCTGGAGGAACCCCCCCCTAACCACTTGAATACCAGGCACTTTTACCCCCTTCCTGCCCAGGCCAATTTTCAGCACTGTCACACCTTGAATGACAATTGCGCGGTCATGCAACACTGTACCCATAAGAAATTTGTATAATTTTTTTCACACAGAGCTTTGTTTTGGTGATATTTAATCACCACTGGGTTTTTTATTTTTTGCTAAATAAACGAAAATAGAGCAGAAACTTTGAAAAAAAAAACAAAACATGTTTTTCTTTGTATCCATTATAAAATTTTGCAAATAAATAACTTTTCTTCATAAATTTAGGTCAAAATGTATTCTGCTACATTTCCTTGGTGGAAATAACCCAAATCAGTGTTTATTATTTAGTCTGTAGGAAAGTTATAGAGTTCATAAATTATGGTATATGTGTGAAAATCATTAATTCCTGATGTATTGACGGCCTATCTCATTTCTCATTTAGGCCTGGAAATGACAGGACAGTACAAATGTCCCCTCAAATGTCCCCTTTTTGGAAAGTAGATAGCCCTAGGTCTTTAGTAAGAGGCATGGCAATGTTTTTAAAGCTGTCATACTTTGTTACAATTTTTTGGAAAATGAAGAAATTAATTACAAGTCACAATTTTGTTTTTTACATACCATCACCAGAGCGAACGGCGCCTTCTGAGAGGACATCATATGACATCCACTCAGGACGAAAGGCCTGGCCTACTGTCAATCTGCTATAGGCAGGAAGATGTTAAAGGCACAGAGGCGCACTGGACACCCAGCATATAGTACAATGGCAGCAATGGTGTCCAGTGCGTCCCCTCACCAGTATTCCAACAGTACAACCAGCCTGTGCTATATGCTGGTTGTCCAATATGCCCCTATGCCTTTAAGGAGGGGTGAGCTCCCTCCAGGCTTACCTGCCCTCTATCTATCCATTATAATGCATGTGCTTCTACTATGGAGGCTCTCACAAATGTATAGAGTTAGAACTGCAATATTAATTAGGTGCCATGAAGTGGCTCTACCGCTTATGCATGTATTTGTAAATGTGTGCAAACTAAACCCCTGTTTTTAACGCAAATAGACAGGATAATTTGTTTTTTTCAGACTGGTTGGAAAGTTGAGCTGAGGATTTTTGACTTTGTTTACCATAAATATTGAGGAGACTGCCCAGTAAGGGGAGTCGGATGGAAGAGTGTGGAAGCTGTGCCGTTTAGCCTGGGAAGGGACCCCGGGTCATTTTGTTGCTCTCTGAGTCAAGTTGGACATCCCATAACCCCTTATCCCTATCCAAGTTTACTATCCCTAATAAGTAAGGATTCCCCGATCGCTGCAGCCATACATCGGGGGAAATGTCTCACTGCCTGTGATTAGTGCAGTGCAGGGTTCACTTCCTGGCGGGCTCGGGCACGTTCGGTTCCGAGTCCATCCTTACTTATTAGGGATAAGTGCTAAAAACCAAGCCCATGAACTGTTTCTTGTCTAAGCCTCAAAGTGAGAAAATGCTTGTTGCCTGGCTGTGCAGACTATAGGGGGACCCAATACGTAGATGCTCCTAAGGGGGTAGTGCTACATCTACATGCAATTACTACTGGTGGCTATAGCCTACCGTTAGTGTTTGGAATGCATGCTGTAAAACCAGTCAAAGTTAAGCTGCAAAAGCTGTAATGGGCAAATACAGCCCCAGCTGTTTAAATTGCATATGCACCAATGTCCAGGCTGTGCTACACCGCATAATGAGGAACAGGTTGAGGAACTGTGGAAGCTGCTGTGGACTGTGTATATAGTAAATTTATCAGTTCAACCCAAAAGTCTCAATACAATTCTTCCATAGTCCATAAAACATGGATTATGTCCATAAACTTGTGCATGTGCATTAATCTTGTGCATAAACACCACCAAGTAATCCACCACAAATATGTGCAAGATCAAAAACATTCAGCAGACGTATGTCATTATGATATTCATACTTCACCCCAACAAAAAGTCTAATTTGAGATGATCCACTCTGTGTAAAAAAAAAGTCTTCCATATCTCTTGTCCTATAGAGGACAACAGTGAAACCTAAGCCTTGCATATTCCAGGAGACATGGCAGAGAACAATACTGCAAGCTGCTGGTTTGGCCGGTATAGCTTCAACGCTGGCATGGCGACTTTCTCAAACAGATTTGGAACCATGTGCACATGTTGATTAAAATGGAGCCAGACAAGGGGTGTCATCATGCACGTAGCGCCTCACCACATGTGACGGCACAATGCACATAACACTGCAACGCACCTTGACGTCAAGTTGTATGCACTACATGTGCGTCACATGGATGGTCACATATTATATCAAAAAACAAAAGGAAGATAAACCAAATAAAAGGCTCAATGATAGCCAACTAAGTTGTCAAGGTACAGTCATTTGAATTGTACTAATAAACAAAAAACAATACAGAAATTACTGAAAACAAATTTCCACTTTCCACTTCCACTTTTTCCACCAAAAAGAAAAACCACAAATAAGCCGTCTCCTTCCTTATTCCAAAATTTCAGGGTAAAATCTAAGAATCCAGAAAACAGACAAAACTATTAGAATTATTTAGGCCCAGAAAAATATGGGCCCCTAATTTATAGATCCACTTGCTCTCCTATCTCAAAAGATGTTTCACAAATTCACACCTTCTTTCGCTCCAATGGATTCCATTTTATCGTTATGACTGTATAAAGCATGGCTGGCTATAGGTGAATGCATATGTTCTTAACATATGTTAAAGCTCTGTTTTCTGAAATTCTCACTTAGGCTGGCCCTACACTATACAATTTTCTTGTTCAACCAGACTTTAGATTTACCAAAACCATGTAATATGAGGTCAAACTTAAATACCTTCAATGTGTATGCAGTCAGACAGGTCCTTGCATTACATAGTTGAAGGTAAAACTATAGGGAATTGAATAAGAAAATTGTATAGTGTATGGCCAGCCTTAAAATGGACATTTTTGTTTTTCTGCCATAATAGCCTTCACAACCACGAAGGAGGAAATAAATAACTCCCTCTGTGTTGCAGTTAGCAAAATTTCTAGCAGTCAAAGTTTTTAAATTAAATAAATCCATTTGTCAGTGTATACATATTTGCAAGTTGAACAGGCCCCACCCTTATAGGTGCCCTTAGTTTGGCTGCATAGTTGGTGATTTCTACAAAAGTGACTAGACTAATTGATCCCCTATTAAGTGTGGATATATATGTAATAGATGGTAAAATAAATGTGTCACAAGATCAGATATGTGATAAATGGATCAGAAGATTGGCGCACTACAACAAAATGTTGAAATCCAAAAAAAGAGGTTTTATTCCAAGTATGTAGTACACTTACTAGCCAACACATTTTGGGGGCCTCATTTTGCTCACTTCATTAGGGTTAAAAAGAATGGCTGTTAAGGTCTCAGGCTGCAGATAAAATCTGAAAAATTGTATATTAAAGAGTCTCAGTCCTATTCAGCAGCTGGTACATGTTGCAGCCCGTGATCCAACAATTACTTTACATCCCAAAGTGGAAGGGTTTTCAGTGTAGAAATGAAGCTTACATATCTCCCAGATGCCCCATCAAAACAGTAGCAGTATAGTTTTGATAAAACCAATCATATATACCAACTAACATCCACCTAAGGTTCCAGCACCAAAAAATTCTTTAGATGGCAGAATTTATGATTTCTTGGCCATTTTTCAGAGAATATGAATGATAACACAAAAACATTTCTTCCACTCATTGTTCATGTTTGGCTGAAGCCATTTATTATCAATCAACTGTGTTTACTAAGTAAAAATTGTATAGTAAGTAAGTATTGCGCTTAGGATAAGTGAATCAGCTGCTGCCCTCCAGTAAATTTCTCTTTAAAAGAGAACATGAGATCAATGTATATAGTGAGCTGGATGTTGGCGCTGCTAAAAGTTATTCAGTCATAATCAATAAATTATCATATGGTAGTGTCTAAAAAACCAAACACAATTTTTTTGAAAAAGTCGGATAATAATGTGCTAGAGTGTAAATATAAGTGTGCAAATGTGCAAGTAAATTCATCAACAAAGTGCTGAGTGCATAAAATCTCCAAATTCTGCCACTGCATATAAATCATAAAATAAAATACTAAGTATATGGTTAAAAATACAATCCCTTAATAAAACATATATCTACATGCGTAGTGACCGTGATAAATTAATATCATATATAAGAAAAAAGTGCATTAGTGATTAACTGATAATATAATAGGTCCCTGGGTGTATGTAGGTTGTAGTGGTGGTATGAGAATTTATAAATAAACAATATCAGGGTAAGACTGTAATGTTCATAAGAATGTCACCCAGAGAAACAACAGTGATCCCCCTTCAGGACACTGGATCAAATTTGCAGTATTAACTAACCACCACCAGGTGGCTACAACATTGGTAAACTCTTTGCTATCAGCGAGTTCATGTATATAACCATTGTTCAAAATTCTTTTGAAAAACCTTAATAAAGTCCCCCACAGGTGCTCTGTGTTTACAGATGTTCCATTCGGATCCAATTGCTTTGCAAAAACTTTCTCAGGTATTCAAGTGCAGATCACACGTGCTCCCCTCAAGGTCCCCTCCTTACCAGAGTACGCCACCCCTGCAGGGGTAAAGCGCATAGATGTGTCTCCAATTGTATTGGTCCTGGTCCACAAACTATCCCATCGACCGTGTCAGGAAAGAAAGCAAGAAAGGAGGTCCATAGCGTATTATGTAAATTAATATAACCTTACTTTATTTACCATCCGTAGGTTATATATAAAACTTAGATTAAAAGATTTAAAAGGTAAAATCAATCAATGATATCACAATCCTAATTGTCTGTAAGAATCACAGAGCCGGCTCTAGCTTGGTGGACGCACCTCTCCTGTGTACTTCCTGTACACTGAGGTTGCGTTCCACCTGTTCGCTCTGCAGAAACCGGATGTGACGTAGGACGCAAGCTAGGTACCCCCTGATGCGTTTCGTCATTCATTGACGTTTTCAAAGGCCGCGTCAGTCGGTACCTAGCTTGTGTCCTACGTCACATCCGGTTTCTGCAGAGCAAACAGATTTTGATCCAGTGTCCTGAAGGGGGATCACTGTTGTTTCTCTGGGTGACATTCTTATGAATATTATGGTCTTACCCTGATATTGTTTATTTATAAATGCTCATACCACCACTACAACCTACATACACCCAGGGACCTATTATATAATTAATCACTAATGCACCTTTTTCTTATATATGATATTAATTTATCACGGTCACTACGCATGTAGATATATGTTTTATTAAGGGATTGTATTTTTAACCATATACTTAGTATTTTCAGCTAGGTTAAAGCAGTTGTATCCCCCTTTTAGTTGATTTTTACCTACAGGTAAGCCTATAGTAAGGCTTACCTGTAGGTAAAATTAATATCTCCTAAACCTACACGGTTTAGGAGATATTCAGCTTGCATGAAGCCGCTGACATCAGTGGCGCATGCGCAGTGCAGTCCCGGCGAAGGTCCGGCTTATCCTGCTGGACCTTGCCAGAAAAGAGGGGTCCCGTGCACATGCACGGGAGTGACGTCCCGCGGCTCCGGCCACTCACATAGCCGGAGCTGCCAACCCGGAAAGATCCCCCAAGGGAACATGGCAGCTCCCTCAGAGGGGACTATGCGGCCCTGTCGGATCTTCATTCTGAGGTAAGTATTTCATAATGAGCTAGTATGCAGTGCATACTAGCTCATTATGCCTTTGCCTTACAGGTTTTTTTTCTTGCATGCTTGGCTGTACAGCCGCTTTAAAAAGCATAAAGAGATCTCTTATGCAAATAAACTTGGTAACAGAGGGTAACTGGTGCAAAGTGTCTCCTGTGAAGGCTCTAATGCAAAGAGGAGGTAAAGGTGACTGCATGCAGTTTCTCTCTCTTTAAGTGTAGGTGCAAGATGGAATACTGCCCACTCAACACCAAGGCCCAAGGGATATATCCCGAAAAGACTATGCCAGACTGGCAACAGAAGGCCCAGCGATGTCTGTACAGATGCCCCACACAGCAGATCAGGGGTCTGCAACTGGTAAACGGTGTCTAGGGGTCACTCCTTGGTCCACACCGCAATCTCCTCACCAAGTCACTGACCAAGGACATCAGTTTCTTCTCACTGGCCACATTGTGGTCTCCTCTTGTCTCTTCATGGTCCAGCTCCTGCCCCCCCCCCTCGCATGCTGGGGGCTGCAGTCCACTGCCCATCCAATCTCTTCAGAACTACATATCCCATGGCTAATGTCTGCAGGTCCTGTGTAATTGGTCCCTGTCAATGAGGAAACAGGGGAAAGGAGCAGAATGGTTGGCTGTCCTTGTTGTGCCGCCCACACTGGAACGGCGGTTCGGAGAAGAGGGGGGGGAGTAAATCCCCTGCAGCTGCTGCAGTTCTGTGTGTGTCAGCACTGCTGCCTGTGTGTCCGGTGGCAGCAGTGTCTGGCTGGATGAATCGGCACCGGCTATAAGTGTTTGTGTGATTGTATGTGTATGTGTGTGTGTGTGTGTACAGAGCATTCCACCCATCACATGACACACTGCAGAGTATCTCAACCTATCACATATAACCCTGCAGAGTATTCCACTCATCCCATGATACACTGCAGAGCATTCCACCCATCTCATAACACACTGCAGAGTATTCCACCCAAACCATGATACACTGCAGAGCATTTCATCCATTCCATGTTACTGCAAAGCATTCCACCCATCCCGTGACACACTGCTAAGTATTCCACTCATGACACTCATGACACCCATGACACACTGCAGAGCATTTTACGTATCCTATGACACACTGCAGAGCATTCCACCAATCACATGGCACACTGCAGCATTACACCCAACCCCTGACACTGCAGATCATTCACCCATCCCCTGATACACTGCAGAGCATTCCACCCATCCCATGATATATTGCAGAGCATTACAACTACCCCATGATATACCGCAGAGCATTCCACCCATCCCATGACACTGCAGACTATTTCACCCAGTGGCGGAACTACCAGGGTCGCAAAGGTCGCACTTGTGGCTGGGCCCTGGCGTTCCATCATCTTGGGGGTCTCCAAGGCGGCAGGAAGGGGGCTCGCTGCAGAACATGTGAAAAGGTCCCACTGCAGGGTCATAATAAAGGGCCCCAGCTCGGAAGGAAGGGTTTCGAGACCAGGGAATCAGGGGGGCCCTTCATGTTTTTTTGCACCGGAGCCCTGAAGGTTCTAGTTATGCCGTTTTGGATCTTCCTGAGACCAATGCCAGAGATCTTTTTTACCTTAGAGGGTTGTTCTAAAACCCTAGTAATAAAACAAACAGAAGCTTCATCCTGTTTGTAATTCTTTATTGTAGGTTATGTTTATGTCTAAGAGCTTTCCTTCCATGATTTGCATTTGGTCAGAATATATTGCCTTCTTCCTCAAAAATAATATCCTTTATGTTATTGTACTTTTCTCTTCTGAAGGTGTACGTGTTACAGAATGATGTCATCCTTGCCATGAATCCTGGTGGCGTTCCCGTTCCTATAAGCACCACTTATCCTCAACTACCAACCCAGCCACCGGCATATACAGTCAATGTAGTTAAAGCTTGACCAGACCATTAATAAAACAGCATCTGCCACCTACACATTTTATGGCACTGATCAGCTTTCTATTGGATTGTTTCCTAATTATTATGAATCTGTATTTTAGCAATATTAGTAAATTCTTGGGTTGTTTTTCTAAAAGTGATTACTTGTGCCAAAAAAGGTTTCTTCTGTGTTGGACTGACCAGGAGGTGAGACTTGACTTGAGGGTATTGTCTGTTTCACCTTTACCAGTACCATTTGTCTGATCTCTATGGTTGGTCCTTCATTTCATCATATTATCTGTTTTTTCTATTGAATCTTTCCCCGTTGCCTTATATATGACTATTGTTTGCTCATAAAGTATGGTTAGGCTAATTTGGGGGCAAATCCAAAAATATACATATGCTGTATGAATTTGTATGTACTACATTGTTACTATCTGTATACTACAATATATTCATCTAACTTTGAATTTTAGTGTGCTGACTTATTTAACCACTTCAATACAGGACGTTTATACCCCCTTCCTGCCCAGACCAATTTTTAGCTTTCAGCTCTCTCACATTTTGAATGACAATTACTCTCTCATGCTACACTGTACCCAAACAAAAGCTTTCTTTTGGTGGTATTTAAGAACCTCTGGGTTTTTTATTTTTTGCGACACAAGTGAAAAAAGGGTGAAAATTTGTTTTGTTTTAGTTTCTATGGTAACATTTTGCAAATAAGTAATTTTTGTTCATAAATTTGGGCCAAACCCTATACTGCTACCTATCCTTGGTAAAAATAACCCAAATTAGTGGACAGTATTTGGTCTGTGTGAAAGTTATAGAGTCTACAAGCTATGGTGCCAATCATTGAAAATTGATCACACCTGATTTACTGAGGGCCTATCTCATTTCTTGAGGCCCTGAAATCTCAGGAAAGTACAAGTACCCCCCAAATGACCCCTTTTTGAAAAGTAGACATTCCAAGGTATTTAGTATGAGGCATGGCAAGTTTTTTGAAGTTGTACTTTTTTCCCACAATTCTTGGGAAAATTAAGAAATTATTATTTTTTTTTTTTGCACAAAATTGTCATAACAACAAGTTATTTCTCACACACAGCATATGCATACTTCCAATTACACCCCAAAATACATTCTGCTATTCACCCCAAGTATGGCGATACCACATGTATGAGACTTTTTCACAGCCTGGCCACATAGAGAGGTCCAACATGCAGGGAGCACCGTCATGCATTCTAGGAACAGAATTTTCACATCTAATTTCCTAACGACCTATTACACTTTTGAAGGCCCTGGAGCACCAGGACAATGGAATTACCCACAAAATGACCCCATTTTGGAAAGAAAACACCCCAACGTATAATCTATGAGGCATTATGAGTCTTTTGAATGGTTCTATTTTCTGCAAGTCTTCAAAAAATGTGGAAAGAAAATGAAAACGCCTTTATTTTTACACAAAGTGGTCAATTTATAAGATATTTCTAACACATAGCAAGTACATAGCAAAAATGACCCCCCAAAATATATTCTGCTACTCATCTCGAGTATGGTGATACCACATATATGAGACCTTTACACAGCTTGGCCACATAGAGAGGTCCAACATGCAGGGAGCACCGTCAGACGTTCTAGAAGCATAAATTACACATATGATTTCCTAACCACCTATTACATTTTTGAAGGCCCTGCAGCAGGACAATAGAATTACCCACAAAATTACCACATTTTGAAAAGCAAACATCCCAACGTATATTCTATGAGGCATTATGAGTCTTTTGTACGGTTCACTTTTTTCCTCAAGTCTTCGGAAAACGTGGAAAGAAAATGAAAACTTATTTTTTTTTCACAAAGTGGTCAATTTATATGATATTTTGAACACATAGAATGTATATAGCAAAAATAACTCCCCAAAATATATTCGCTTCTCATCCCAAATATGGCGATACCACATGTGTGAGAATTTTTCACACCTTGGCCACATAGAGGGGTCCAACATGCAGGGAGCACCGTCAGGCATTCTAGGAGCAGAAATTTCACATCTAATTTCCTAACAACCTATTACAGTTTTGAAGGCCCTGGGGCACCAGGACAATGGAACAAGTCTTCGAAAAACGTGGAAAGAAAATGAAAACGCTTTTATTTTTACACAAAGTGGTCAATTTATAAAGGTATTTCTAACACATAGCATGTATATAGCAGAAACTAACCCCCAAAATATATTCTGCTACTCGTCCTGAGTATGGTGATGCCACATGCGTGAGATTGTTTCACACCCTGCCACATACAGAGGCCGAACATGCAGGGAGCACCGTCAGGCGTTCTAGGAGCATAAATTACAGGTAAAATTTAATTGATACTTATCACACTTTTGAAGGCCCTGGAGCACCAGGGCAGTGGAATTACCCACAAAATGATCCCATTTTGGAAAGCAAACACCCGAGGTATATTCTATGAGGCATGGGCTGCAGATAGGTACTCCAGTACTCTGATGGGCTGCAGATAGGTATTCGAGAGCTTTGATGGGCTGGAGACGGGTACTCGGGTAATCTGAAGGACTGGTAAATGGTACTTCGGTACTCTGATGGGCTGCAGATAGGTACTCGGTTACTCAGATGGGTTGGTGACAGGTACTCGGGTAATCTGAAGGGCAGGTGACAGGTACTCGGGTAATCTGATGGGCTGGTGACAGGTACTCTGATGGGCTGGTGACAGGTACTCGGGTACTCAGATGGGCTGGTGACAGGTACTAGGGTACGCTGATGGGCTGGTGACAGGTACTCGGGTACTCAGATGGGCAGGTGACAGGTACTCTGGTACACTGATGGTCTGGTGACAGGTACTCAAGTACTCTAATGGGCAAGTGACAGGTACACGGGTACTTTCGTGGGCTGGTGACAGGTACTCAGGTTCTCTGATGGGCAGGTGACAGGTACTCGGGTACTCTGATGGGCTGGTGACAGGTACTTCGGTACTCTGATGGGATGGTGACAGGTACTCGGGTACTCAGATGGGTTCTTGACAGGCATTCGGGTTCTCAGATGGGTTGGTGACAGGTACTCAGCTACTCAGATGGGTTGGTGACATGAACTCGGACAGGTACTTTGATGGACAGGTGACAGGTACTCGGGTACTTTGATGGACAGGTGACAGGTGCTCTGATGGGCTGTGACAGGTACTTTGATGGGGGGGGCGACAGGTACTTTTTATGGGGGGGGGTGATCAGTGTGCTTGGTGTACACAGTAGGCGGTAATAAGCTGTTACTGCAATCTCCCTCTCACACACGATTGGTGTGTGACAGGGAGAACCCGGTAACAGCTTGTTACTGCGGTTTGTTTACATCATGTGATCTGCTGTGATTGACACAACCAGTCACGTGGTAAAGAGCCAATTTTATTGGCTCTTTACACTGATCGGAGGGAGCTGGGCTTTGTCCGAGGGACAAGTCTCAGCCCCGATCTCCGCGCTGCACGCCACGAGTGGCGTGCACGTGGAGGTCGTAGTGAGCGGCTGTGATTGGACACAGCCGGTCACATGGTAAAGAGCCAAATCTATTGGCTCTTTACCCCGATCGGGGGGACACGATCAATCCACTATCGCTGCGCTGCGGGCAGCAGCGTCGAAGAGTGGCCGACGTCATATGACGTCGGCCCGGATCAACAAGGGGTAACTGCCGATGTCATTCTACAATGACTCGGTATGGAACGGGTTAAAGGGTATAGTTTTATTGATAGTTCTATGACACCTTTTAGAGTAGACATTATTAAGGGCCAGTTCACACCGCATGCAGTCCAGTGTATTTTATTTCTGCATCAAAAACACTTGGAAAGTAGGTTATATGGTTTTCAATGGCACAGTTCACACCAGTGCTTGCAGTTTCAGGGCTTTCCAGTTACAGAAAAAAAGTAGAATATGCTGAATTTTTCCTGCACTGGACTGTACTGGAATGCAGTAAAAGGCATCAAAAATGCACTGGAAAGCACCTAAACACACCAAAAATGTATTGGAACACACAAGTCCTTATTTAAGGTTAAGAAATGCACCGGAATGCATCAAAAATACACTCGAATGCATCAAAAACACACATGCACAAAAGCATCTGGAACACATCCGGACTGCATTTCTATGGTGTGAACTGGTCCTTATACTTTGGGCAGGCCAATAAACCTTTTTGAAATGTCTTTAGTGGAATTTGAAAAAAGCACAATAGAAAGTAAAATGTTACTTTTCTAAAAAATGATAATCAGACTAATCTGTTGGTTTTAGGCTGGTTATTTTACATGTACTGTGATTCTGTACTTGCTAAATATGCAGCAGAAATTTCCCTCCACTAAGCCTGGCTGCAGCCATTTTAACCGTGGGCAGCTGAAGCTGCTGCCTGTTCGATTCCTGGATTTACACAAATACACAGAGGCACACCTCCAGCTCTGCAGCTGGCCCCCTTATGACTCATCCCCCTCCCTTCCTGGCAAACTCTCACAAGAGTGAGAGAGAGAGAGAGAGAGCTGTGCATAATGTCATAAGCCTAGGCTAATGACCAGACAAGAAACAGGAAGTGGGCTGTATACGGTATTTACTGGTGGGGCTGCCATCTTGCCACCCCCAGCCTCAGCATCCGGTCTCTGACATAAACACACTAAGCCCCAAAACACAGGCTGAACGGCCCCATCTGCCTACTTACCCCCCGATAGTCACTCAGGGGTTATTGGAAACTTCAATTAGAGACTCATTTGACCAAAATACACTGAGGCCTGGCAACGGCGACCATCTTGGTACACCATACTTTCTCCTCGGTGCTGTTACAAATCCAGACTGCCTTTCTACATAAAAACCCTTCTCTGGAGAGCATATAGAACAGTTAAATTAATAGAAAAAGTCCTCTAAATATACAAATCCAGACCTCAGGCCTAAATGGACACCTAGAACCAGAACCTGGGCCGATAGAGGAATATATAACTGACGAGCAGAGACTAAAAAGTCACCAACAGTTTATAAAGACGGGGAAACCAAATCGGAGCAGATTCTTATCCCGCTCCAGATCACCACAGAAACCAGAGACACAACAAAGCAGACAAAACCTAGAGAAACAGCAAATTCCTAACATAAATACAGCCCACATGCCTACCCCTCAATATGCAGCATTGGAGTCCATTACATACAATCAACAGGCTCCAGGCACAATGAGAGACCTGGCATCTTTACAAGTACCCACTCATCAAGTACAGCATATACAATAAACCCAACCAGTGCTGAGCTTAAATGATCTACATGCGGTCACAAAAGACATAAAAGATTCGCTTACAGCAGCCTTCTCTACAGCAATAGCAGAACTTAGACATGATATACAAAACATTTCAGATAGAGTGCAAGAAGTGGAAATTGCCACAACTCAGCATAAAACTCAACTAAACCAGCTTCAAAACACCCAAGAAACTTATATTACACAACTAAGAAATATGCAAAGACACATGGAAGATTTAGACAACCGCGGACATAGAAATAATCTATGTGTCCGTGGTGTCCCAGAGTCGATTGACTATGACCAAATACAACAAACAGTAACAGCTATCTTCAATAATCTACTGGACAGGCCAGCTACAGAACACATTGATCCACCATGAGACATAATATGCTGCCTAACCAGCTTTCGCACCAAAGAAGAAATACTTAGAAAAGCCTGCAACCAAATACACATCACTCGTGAATCAGCTGACATAAAAATATATCAAGATCTATCAAAGTTAATTCTACAACATCGCAAAAACCTCAGACCACTTCTAGATGTGTTGAGATCAAAAGGAATCCATTACAAATGGAAATTTCCATTCTGCCTCTCAGCATCCATAGCTGTAAGAACAGCTTTATTAAAAGTTCCAGAAGACCTCCCACAATCCTGTGAACATCTGGATATTCCTTTAGTCCATATTCCGGAATGGTATGCAGATTTACAAGTCCCCCACATAACAAGAGAACATCAAAGAGATGAAAGAATGGAGACACAAAACTCTCCCTACAGAAGACACAGATCACCAAGATCAGAAGCACCCCATCAAAACGTACGCAGATCTCTCCAGGGCCCAAGTCCTACAGCAACACCTGTTCATCGGAGACCAAGACAGGAGACATAACATGCCTTAAACCTACTACAGATGGATTCGTAGTTAAGTGTCACATATTAATATGTCCTTACACCTACCTAAATACGTCTGTTTAACAGTTTCAAACATGTTTAAACATCTCAATTAGGAACTGTCAAGTTCAATTAAGATCCAAACTATCTAGTGGTTTCAATCACTACAAACAGTGATAGAACCAAACCTTTTAAAGCTCAATAACCAATAAGATAAGACTGATACAAGTTCTTCCCTGACAAAACTGGATATATGGACAACCACTTGTTATTCAAAATAGATACAAACCAGGAATGTTACTTCCTTTTGATATACAGTTGTGCTCATAAGTTTACATACTCTGGCAGAATTTATGATTTTGTATAGGAAAATACTATGCTAAAGTCCAAATGGGTGAACCTGCAGCCAATATACACAATATGGTATAGTAATTGGAACAAAAATAAACAAAGGGCTGCGCTAAGTAGGTATGAGGATTCAGATCATGGAAAATCCGAACAATTGAGATTGGGTAATAAGAGCAAATCACACCTGATGACGATGACTAAAAGACTCATAAATAAAAGTCCAAAGAGATGTTCTAAATGAATACTAGAAACACCCTAGGTCCCAGTCTATACAGACAATAAAAATGCAGAACAAAAACTCCAAATAGGTGATAGTCCGTAAGGTAAGGTATAGTGACACCCGAGTGTGATGATCAGTGACTCTGTGCAAACCACCACCGATAATGGGAAGGCTTACCAGAGATGAACATGAAAAGCGCCTGTGGCTTTTCCCCAGCCAGGGGTATTTGGGCCAGCCGCTCCAAATTCTCAGCACCGGAAAGCCTCACAGTATATCCCGAGCAATGGTAACGTCAGTCATGATGCCATATAAAGAATAAGCTCACATAGTGAAGTACCATCAAGCACAGTTTAACAATCAATATAAAATCCTACTTACAAAAATTCAGTGTTTAAAAGCATAAGCCGTCCGGCATTCCCGTCTCACGGGCTGTGGATAGTAGCAGTGACGTCAGCGTGCCCTCCCAACATAAGTTTCGTCATATGAAGACATTGTCCAGGGGATAGGGGGTGCCGCTGAGTCACCACTTTATATATGGATGCCGCACCTTTGATCTGAGGTGTGAGCGGCACCTGTTTCCCCAGTCTTACTAAGGGCAAAAATGCCAGTAACGGCATATCGCTAATCCAAAGATGTTATAAACTGAAACTGTCATAGATTAGCGTAACAAGCAGTGACTGGCTGGACCAGACCTCTCTATCATTGTCACTAATGTACATCAACTGATAGACTAAAAAAAAAAGTAATAAAATTAAACAGTCGCGCTAAGCTAAACAGTGAAAGAAAAAACGTATTATAGATAATCAAAAACCCAAATAAATGTATCAACCAAATCTGTGATAAATTGAATTCAGCATGACACTGTATGTGAAATAGTGCCTAAAACATGGAAAATAATAAGTGCTCAAAGTCCAAAGACGTGCATATAAAGGTTGTGAGTGTGACCACAGTCCTTGCTATAAATGCTTGTAGGTGATCTTCCTTAAGAGACCATCTAGAGTATGCCTTTATCACTTCACCATCACCAAGGGGCATGCACACCTCATGGGGTTAAGATGTAAATACTCTTACCAGAGCAATATGACTCACTATCCCTAGTAAGTCATAAGGGCAGACAGCTATAATCCGCTGTTGGATATATGGGAGGTTCGCTCTTTCCCTCTGGGGCTCTCTTTCAGGATGGGATTCCACCATAGGGTTCTGAATTTGTCACCTCCCTTAACGGTAACAGTCATAATAATTTTTTCCATGCCCTGTGTATGGCAAGAGAGGAGACATTTTTACCATGGCTATTGATCCAGTGACGTGCTACATTAGTGAGGTGGTCATTCTCAATATCGCTTAGATGATCCTGTAGTTGATCTCTTAACCTGCGGGTAGTTCTACCCACATACTGGACATTGCAACCCTGACAAGAGATGACATAAACAAGATATCTAGTGTTGCAATTGATGAATGTCTTGATGGGGAAATATTTGTTATTGGATGCAGAAAGTACTGAATCTCCTTTTTTAATAAAATGACAAAAGGCACATGTGTGGGATCCACATCCCAAAGTCCCTCTAAATGAGAGCCAGCTAGCAGTGGTACCAGGACGTTTAAAAAGACTAGGGGACAGGCGCTGGTGAAGTGTAGGTGCCCTCCTAGGGACAACCTGTATAAATGAAAAAACAATAGGATAGGCGCTTAATCAAGGAGGTCCTTAGTAGAAAAAGGGGTTGATTCAATGTCCTGCTCGGTTTGCGGCCTGGATGAGCTCTGGGGATAGAGTATTCATGTTAAAAAGGGGGAAAGGGATCCTAGGGTGCTTCCATGCAGGTAATAAAACTGTGAGATGGTAAATCACTATGTTGAAAATTGAGAATGTAAACCAATTGGTTGGATGGACGAAGAAATGAACTGTTCTTGGGGCTTTTTTTTTTTAATTCAAAAAGCATAGTAAATTTATTAAAATGATAAGCATAAAAATAGTAAGCATAAAAAGCGGCACTTACATCACATTACAGAGCTCCGGTCACTCCTGGGAGCCAAAGCACAGGTGTTCAAAGATGGAGGGGTCTCAGCAGTTGTGTCACTGGGACGGAGGTGCTGAGAGCAGGGAATGTGGGTTAGCCAAAAGCCTGTTGCTGTCAATTGTGGGGGAGACACCCACTGGAGCCCGCAGGGTGGCTGTTGTGAACCGAGTGTATCAGTCTCCGTGCTGAGGACAAACGGGGGGAGAGGAAGGATGGGAGCGCTGCCCGCGATGACGTCACTGGGGCCAGCGGGTGGACCGGTGAAGTGCTGAAGAGCTCTGTTGGACGGTGCGGCTGATGGGGAGAAGCTGGTCCCGTCATGCTGACTACATGTTTCGCGTTTCCGCTTTGTCAAGTCACGTGACGGGACGGGACTGGTCAGCTTATAAAGGCAAGAGACGGAAATTGTCCAATTGAAAGCCTGTGTGGTGGATGGCTGAGGGGATGTGATTAGGCCCCTTCATATTGAAGCCCATACATTAAAACAAGCAACGACTATGAGCACGTTATCAATATGCAATAGTGTCTCAATGCTTAACCTTTCATTTTGGAGATGTGACTGGTGAATGATGTGTGGGTTGTTGTATTGGGATAAGCTATGGAGGTGAATTGATATGTTGAAGAGATGAGAAAGGGGTAATGAAAAATAATAATGGAAATACATGTGTAATGAAATTAAAAAATAAATAAAAATAATGAATAAGACATAATAAATAAATAGGAAGTATTGTGAAAGAAAAAAAAAATCAATAAATTGATTAAGGAATGTAAAAGTTGTGAAATATGATAATGTTAATTATTTTTTATATGTATGAAATTTACTAGGTATGAAAAAACTGAAAGAAAATTGGAAGAAAATTAGAATTCAAAATGATGTAACTGTATATGCTGAAAGAATGACATTTTCATTTGATTCAATTTGGAATCAGCATGTTGAAATACCAAAGGAAAAACAAACAACCAATAACAAAAAGGATAATTCCCTTCTCATTGGTTAGGGCAAAATGTAAAAATAAGGATGATAGAATTGAAGAAAAAAATAATAATAAATAAAATTAAAAATAAAAATGAAAAAAACAAAGAACACCAGATCTTCTGGGCGTGTTGTGGACATAAATGTCATGTAGTGATTGGTATTGTCATCCTTAAAGAGTAAAATGACAATGAATTTTCTGCCAGAAAGAGAACCTAAATGAGATAGTTTTTTCTATTTCCTCATTTAGGCCATTGGGGGCCAAACTGTCCAAACGTAAAAACCAATAGACTTCTTTTTTACATAGTTGGATAAATTTCTCTTGATCTGATAGGCTTCTATCTACTATGTGTTCTATGGGGAACATTTCAAGGGCCCTGAAGTCTTTTTTGTGGGATGTCAGAAAGTGTCTTGGTACCCTATGTTTATCATCCCCCGCTTTGATGAGATTTCTGTGTTCGCCTATCCGCTTACGCAGTGGGCGTATGATCTGACCCACATATAGCAGTTGGCAGGGGCAACGAAGTACATATATGACGAAGCTGGAAGAGCATGTGATAAACTGTTTGATGTGAAATATCTGACCTTTTCTATCGGTGAAGTGAGATGTGTCGTGCGTTATTGACTGGCATGTCAGACAAGCACTTTTTCAGCATTGAAAAATTCCCTTATGGTCATCGAAATAGGATCGAATATCTGGTCCCCGAGATTTCTGTTGGGTATTAAATATGCTGGGGTCAATGAGATTTTTTAGGGTCCTAGCTTTTCTGAAGGTTATTTGTGGAGTGTTCGGTAGTGAGTCTCTTAGTATTGGGTCCATCTTGAGCAATTTCCAATGTTTGCGAATGATAGCCGTGATTTTCTTGTGGTGGTCATTGTACCCTGTGATGAATCTGACTGGATTGTCTTTCTGAGGGGATTTTGTCTGTTTGGGAGAAGCAGGAACTAGATGTTTATAAAATGCTTCTTCGAGTAAAGCTTTAGGAAATCCTTTCTCCAGGAATTTCGTCATCAACGTTTCACCATGCTTTATGTAATCTACGTCTTTGGTGCAATTTCTGCTCAATCTTTGAAATCTTTGAAATTGGCCTCCAGGTATGTTTTTGCGCCACAATGGATGGTGGCAGCTCGAATAATGTAAGTATGAGTTACTGCTCGTTGGTTTGCAGTGATTTTGTGAGACTATTTTTCCTTCTTCATGTGAGAGCTTAAAATCCAGAAAAACTAGCTTGTGAGGGTCTATCATATGTGTGAACTGTAGGCCTAGTTTGTTATTGTTACAGAAGGCCACAAACGATGAGAACTGTTCCGTGGATCCACTCCAGATGATTATAATGTCATCTATGTAGCGTCCATAATATATTATGTGCTTAATATAGGGGTTTTGATGCCAGATGTATAACTCCTCCCAATACCCCATTGTTATAGTTACATAGTTACATAGTGAGGTTGAAAAAAGACACAAGTCCATCAAGTCCAACCTATGTGTGTGCTTTCATGTCAGTATTACATTGTATATCCCTCAATGCTTTGGTCCCTTAGGTGTGCATCTAGTAGTTTTTTGAATGTACCTATACTCCCGGCAGAGACCACTGCTTGTGGAAGAGAATTCTACACTCTCACTGCTCTTATCGTAAAGAAACCTCTACGCATTTTAAGGTTAAACAGCCTTTCCTCTATTCTTAGTGAATGGCCGCGTGTCTTTGTGTACTCCCTTGCACTGAATAGTTTTGTCCCTATAGTTCCGGTGTGGACCTCATACGGCAGGTCAAGACCCGTGGTCAGGAGTCCTTCCTACAGGTCCATAACCTTTACCAAGTCTCTTCCCGGTGTTTCGATTAATTCCCTAACCTTCTGGAATCAATACCCCTTTCTAATGTTCGTGACTTGAATAAGAGAGACCTCTTTTCTGCGAACTCTCCCCTATACTAAAATTACATGTTTTTGACATGACCACTGGGGTGATATCCCTGTTTTGATAAGTCACGTTCCCTCATGTGTTTCTGTGCGCCGGTAAGTGATTCTTATCTCCTTTCC
>BLSH010005070.1:97979-110721 GCA_018402905.1 Glandirana rugosa
ATAACCGGGTTATTTCTTACTACTTCCATAAAACCAATGTCTCCTACCTCTTTACCGTTTCCACAACTTGATTAAAAAGAGGAGTCATAATTGTTTCCTTTGCCCTCCCCCCTAGTTAATAAGTCTTGATGTTACGACCAGGAGTACTGTGTAGTGTCCTTCGTGGGAACACCGACTGGCTCCCACTTTAGTCCTTATCCAGTTCAACACCTTTGCCATTTCTCCATCCTCTGTAACCAAAATACCTTCATCATTCTTTATTGGGCCAATATGATCTGACCCCCCTCTCTTACTATTTATAGACTTAAAGAATGTTTGGGATTCTTTTTACTTTCCTCAGCTATGTGTCTTTCATGTTCAATCTTAGCTGCTCTGATTGCCCCTTTGCATTCCTTATTGCGTGTTTTGTAGTACTGAAAATCTGACTGAGATCCCTCCTCCTTGTACTTTTTGAAGGCCTTCTTTTTTGCTTTTATGTGTGCCTTTATGTCGGCATTAAGCCATCCTGGTCTTTGATTAGCTCTTTTAATTTTATTTCCTGTTGGGATACACTGGCTAATACCTTTGTTTAGTGTGTTCTTGAAACACTCCCATTTTTCCTCCGCATTCATTGTTCCTAGAATTTTATCCCAGTTAACATCTTCCAGCAAGGAGCGTCGTTTCTGGAAGTTGGCTCTTTTAAAATTCAGTTTCTTTGTATTCCCCTTGCGTTTCCTATTTGCGTAATTTATGCTAAAACTAATTGTCCTGTGATCGCTATTTCCTAGATTGCCCCTTATGTTTGCATAACATGTGGCAAAGTTTGCTCCCATGGCGGTTCCTTTAAGCTGAAGGAAGAAGTCATTCAAAAAAGTGAAATAATTGTGCGTAAGACAAAACTCTGTTCCATCGATTACGAACCGAGCTTGTCGCGAATTAATGGAAAGAACTTTATATAAGAAATGTTGTAGGGCTCTTACTCCAACCACATGGGGTATGGATGTGTATAAGGAACATACGTCCAGGGATGCCCACAAGTAGTCCTTTTCCCAAGTGTATTTTTGAAGGGTGTCAACGAGTTGGCTGGAGTCTCTGATATAAGCATGGAGGTTGGTGGCTATAGGTTGGAGAAAATGATCGATGGAGTTGGATAGGCCACTGGTAAAGCTGTTAGTGCTAGCTACAATTGGTCTTCCGGATCGATTGTCAAGGGCTTTATGGACCTTTGGGAAATGGTAGAAGTATGGGGTGCTGACAAAATTGGATAGTATGAATTATTTTTTGTCAAGCACTCCATCTTCAAAAGCGTTTTGTACTAGGACTTTTAATGCTTTTTGATATTCCAGAACAGGGTCTTCTTTTAGAACTGTATAGGTACTTTTGTCTGAAAGGAGGCGGAGTGCTTCGGTTTTGTAGTCTTTTAGATCTTGCACCACTATACTGCCTCCTTTATCTGCTAATTTTATTACAATGTTTTTATTATCTTGTAGACTCTTCAGAGCTTTGGCTTCATCTAAAGTCAAATTTTGGCGTTTGTTGTTTTTTTCTTTGCATATGTCCTTGAGATCATGGTATACCGCTTGGGCAAAGGTCTCTATGTATGGACCCTTGGATTTTAATGGAAAAAAGGAAGATTTTGGTTTTAAACCTGTGTGTTGTATGAGAGGGTCAAGATACCAGTCAACTGGTTGTGTGTCAGTATAGCCTTCTTCCCACAATTCTCCCAATATGTTAATAATTGTAGAATCATTGTGGTCTCGTTCTGTCTCCTCTATTTTGTCGATTGTGTTGTTCGTATTGGAAGTTATAGCGGAATTGGAGTTTTTAAAAAAATTACGTTTTAACATTAATGTTTGTGTAAAATTGTGTAGATCTTTGAACAACCTGAACTGATTGGGGCCTGTGGAGGGAGAGAAGCTGAACCCTTTACGCAAGAGGGACATTTCAGCTCCGTTAAAGCTGCAGGTGGAGAGGTTGTAGACTTTAATGGTACTGTCAAGGTTCAGGATTTATTCTCTGTCTTTCCTTTTTTGCTGTATATTTTTGACAATACATCCTCCTTGGCTCCCTCTAAGAGTTTTCTTTTTTCTGTTTTTTCTTTTACCGTGCTTAAAGGGGGATCTTCTAAAAAAGAATCCTCAGGGTTGGAGATATGTATGGGTGATGTATTAGACGTAGATGGTTCAGCCGACCCCTCTGAACTGGTATGGTTGGGTTTGTTACTTTTGAACTGTTCCTAGTGTTTGGTTAAAGGACTATACCGATTAGTTGCTGGTATATTGATGTGTTGTATGATAGGGGAGAGTTGGTTGGGCTCTGGAGGGGCCGACCTTTGCCTGTTGGAATGATCAGCGAAAGGTGGGTTGAGTTGAGGGATGGGGTGGTGTTTTCTACCACAATGATGGCTGTTGTGATCTCTATAGAATTGGGTGTTCGTGAGGCCTGTGTATTGGTGGGTTTCCATTGTCCGGTGAGGCACTTTGGAGGTGCAAGTCTTCCAATGTTTGGCCTGTGTATGTGTGTCTGATTCTGTTGTTTTCTGTTGTGGAGTGGTTCTGTGGGTTTAAGGGAACCGGTCCGGATGGTAGGTGTTTTTTTTTCTTTTTCCATTCGAATACCCTACCTTTTTTGTAGTCCTCAATGTCTCTCTCGAGTTTTTTTTTTTTTTGAGACTAGGCCATCTTTGTTTTTTTGTATATTTCTGTCTAACACTTCCCGCCATTGGGTGTATAGACACGATTTTTGAAAATTATTAACCGTGGCTTCTAATTCTTGAACTCATTTTTTGGCTAGCTGGAATTTCCTTTCCCTTTGATGAATAATTAATTTTATCCATTTGGTTGTGCAGAATTCTGATATTAATTCCCAATCTTTTTGGAGATTTGGGTCCAAAAAGCTTCATTGTTTTTTTTAATGCGGAGACCTCTAGGTGTGATACCTAGGTCAATGTATTGTTGAAGAAATGATTGGTCCCACCACTGAGAGCTTTCGTGTTCTTTTGCTTTTTGTAGCTGTACAAATGCTCTTCTCATGTTGATTTCAAATTCTTTGGTGTGTGGCGGGTTATTTGAATTCACAGAAGAACTCATGAGTGGAGATGTAGATGAGTGTATTTTGTCAGAAGTTGAAGTGGTGATTTTGGAGAGGATGGATTGAAGTCTTTCTGTGCATTTGGCATCCATGGCGAAAAAACCACCCCCAAAAAAACGCACTCTCATGCACGCGCACAATCTCTCGCACCGAGCCAACAAGGTATGTATCTTGGGAGAAGGGGAGGGAAGGGGGGGGGGAGAGGAGGAGGTACCTGTGTGGTGCGGGTTTCGTGTGTTGTCTTACAATGTATGACCATGTGTTGACAATAAAGACTTTTAAGAACTTTAAAACAATACTAGTTTGAAATTGTAATTTCAAAGATTGTGCAGAAATGACACCAAAGACGTAGATTTCACATGGTGAAACATTGATGACAAATTTCCTAGAGAAAAGATTTCTTAAAGCTTTACTTGAAGAAGCATTTTATAAACATCTAGTTCCTGCTTCTCCCAAACAGACAAAATCCCCTCAGAAAGACAATCCAGTCAGATTCATCACAGGGTACAATGACCACCATAAGAAAATCAGGCTATCATTCGCAAACATTGGAAATTGCTGGACCCAATACTAAGAGACTCATTACTGAACACTCCACAAATCACCTTCAGAAAAGCTAGGATCCTAAAAAATCTCATTGCCCCCAGCAAATTTAATCCCCAACAGAAATCTCGGGGTCCAGATATTCAATCCTACTTTGATGACCGTAAGGGAATTTTTTAATGTCGAAAAAAAGCTTGTCTGACATGCCAGTCAAAAACGCATGGCACATCTCACTTCACCGACAGAAAAGGTCAGGTATTTCACATTAAACAGTTCATCTCATGCTCTTCCAGCTTCGTCATATATGTACTCCGTTGCCCCTGCCAACTGCTATATGTGGGTCGGACAATACGCCCACTGCGTAAGCGGATAGGCGAACAGAGAAATCTAATCAAAGCGGGGGATGATAAACATAGGGTACCAAGACACTTTCTGACATCCCACAAAAAAGACTTCAGGGCCCTTGAAGTGTTCGCCATAGAACACATAGTAGATAGAAGCCTATCAGATCAAGAGAAAGTTATCCAAATATGTAAAAAAGAAGTCTATTGGATTTTTCATTTGGACAGTCTGGCCCCCAATGGTTTAAATGAGGAAATGGAAACAAACCATCTCATTTAGGTTCTCTTTTTGGCAGAAAATTCATTGTCATTTTACTCTTTAAGGATGACAATACCAATCACTACATGACATTTATGTCCACAACACTTCCAGAAGATCTGGTGTTCTTTGGTTTTTCATTTTTATTTTTATTTTTAATTTTATTTATTATTATTTTTTTCTTCAATTAGTATCTATCATCCTTATTTTTACATTTTGCCCTAACCAATGAGAAGGGAATTATCGTTTTTGTTATTGGTTGTTTGTTTGTTTTTTCCTTTGGTATTTCAACATGCTGATTCCATGCTGATTTTCAAATGAAAATGTTTCAGCATATACAGTTACACCATTTTGAATTCTAATTTTCTTCCAATTTTCTTCCAGTTTTTTCATACCTAGTAAGTTCCATACATATAAAAATGAATTAACATTATCATATTTCACAACTTTTACATTCCTTAATCAATTCATTTATTTATATATATCTTTTTTTTTCTTTTACAATACTTCCTATTTATTTATTATTCATTATTTTTATTTATTTTTTAATTTCATTACACTTGTATTTCCAATATTATTTTTCATTACCCCTTTCTCATCTCTTCAACATATCAATTCACCTCCATAGCTTATCCCAACATAACAACCCACACATCATTCACCAGTCACATCTCCAAAATGAAAGGTTAAGCATTGAGACACTATTGCATATTGATAACGTGCTCATAGTCAGTCCACCCGCCAGCCACAGGTCCGCGCAGCCCAGCTAGTGACGTCATCGCGGGCAGCGCTCCCATCCTTCCTCTCCACCCATTTGTCCTCAGCACAGAGACCGATACACTCGGTTCACAACAGCCACCCTGCGGGCTCCAGTGGGTGTCTCCCCCACAGTTGACAGCAACAGGCTTTTGGCTAACCCACCATCCCTGCTCTCAGCACCTCCATCCCAGTGACACAACCGGAGAGACCCCTTCATCTTGGAACACCTGTACTTTGGCTCCCAGGAGTGACCGGAGCTCTGTAATGTGATGTAAGTGCCACTTTTTATGCTTACTATTTTTATGCTTACCATTTTAATAAACTTACTATGCTTTTTGAATTTTAAAAAAAGCCCCAAGAACAGTTTATTTCTTCTTCCATACAACCAATTGGTTTACATTCTCAATTTTCAACATAGTGATTTACCATCTCACAGTTTTATTACCTGCATGGAAACGCCCTAGGATCCCTCTCCCCTTTTTTTTTACAACCTGTATACCCTCAGATAAAATGCTGGAATAGACTGGATCGCTTGTGAGAACTGGAAGGTACTTAGTGATGATGTTTTTTATGTCATTGAATTCAGAGCTGTAAGGAGTGGAAAAATTGGTTTATTGGAACTTTTAAATTTTCCCCATGTGGATGAGTTTTTATATTGTAATAAGTCAGATGTTGGGGTGTTCCTGGCCCTAACAAGAGCTCTATTAATGGCTGTATCACTATAGCCCCTCTCTTTGAACCTGTTGGCCATACATGTGGCTTCCACATGAAAATCCTTATCATTACTGCATAAACATTTAAGCCTTCAAAATTGTCCCATAAGGATGCCTCTAACAGTGTGGGAAGGATGACTAGAATTGGCTCTAAGTAAAGTGTTGCCTGCAGATGATTTTCTAAACAAAGTAGAGTATGTCATGATTATCACAGCTAAGCTTAACATCTAAAAAGTCGATAAAAGTCGATATATGATCGATCACTGGGTCCTGTGAAATGTAAATTTAAAGAGTTGTCATTTAAGAAGTCAAGCCATTGTTGGAGTTCAAAATGATCATCAGAAACGATGAACAACAGGTCATCTATATAATGACTAAAAAAGATTGTATCTTTTTGACGGGGACTATCACATTAAAAAATGTGGATCCTTTCCCACCATCCCATGTATAAATTATCTAGGGATGGTGAGAACTTAGCTCCCATGGAGGCCCTGTAAAGTTGGAGATAATAGTCCCTGTCTAACATGAAAAAATTGTGTGAGTAGATATTCCAAAGACATCAGAATGAACTCCTGGAGAGCAGGGGAGAAAGCACCGGACCTGCTCAGTAAAAAGGATACTGCCTGTACTGCCAAATGTTGAGGGATGGAAGAGTACAGGCTGGAGACATCACATGTCCCCCATCTGTATCCCTCCTGCCACTGTATGTTCTGGAGGCTGGATAATAGATGTGTGGTATCTTTAATGTACCCAGGCAACTTCTGAACCAGGGGCTGAAGTTGTTGATCCACCCAT
Source organism: Glandirana rugosa (assembly GCA_018402905.1). Lineage (NCBI taxonomy): Eukaryota > Metazoa > Chordata > Amphibia > Anura > Ranidae > Glandirana > Glandirana rugosa. The sequence continues at coordinate 104,459 of BLSH010005070.1, forward strand.
TGTTCCAATATTTCATTAAGAGAGCCTATACCAGCTACTATGGGCCGACCTGTTAAAGGGGATAACCCCTTGTTAATTTTGGGAAGATGATGGTGTTAGTTTCAGGCTTGAAATGAATGAAGGTCCAGGCTTCTGCATTCATCTGATATAAGTTTCAGAAAATATTGTTTGTCAATGCGCACAGGATCACAGCATAAAGAGTGTGATAAAAAAGACAGAGCGTGATACAGCTTTTATAGACCTACTTACAATACAAGTTAATGCAGGGCACAAATCCAAATTTAAGAATAAACAAAGCATTTGGGACTAATTATTGAAAAACAGCATACGTGACATTTTGGCCATAACTATTGGGCGTCTAAAGGTTACTTGTCAAGCTTATCATAATATGTCAAACTATGGTAATTAAAATAAGATGTTGTTGGGGGAATTTTGGTAACAAAAACATAGATTTCTCAGAAATGACCGCAAACAACAAGATTGTTCCGCCAAGAATATCTGACACTCGGGTGAGGGTCATCTTGACATAAAAAACAGGACATGACTTGCGAAAGTGTTGATACAATGTATAATGGCTCAGAACAATTTAAATGAGAATAAGTTCATATTTGAAGAAAATAACTTTTCCAAAAGGGGAACTCCACATTGCTTTCTTTGCTGAAGTTCAGACTTAAAGGGGCTAGCGGGGTTATTCTTTAATTTCTTGTATGTTTTGGTGTCTGCCAATTGGCGTAAAGCCTCGTTATCATACATATCCATATTCATAACCACCACTGAGCCCCCTTTGTCCACACTTCTGATGACAATGGTATCATTCATTGAAAGTTTGTGTAAAGAAGTCTGTTCAGACCCAGTAAAATTGCCTGGTTTCCATGTGACCTGTGCAAGGTGAGTCAAATCTTTGTTTAAATGAGCCTGTAGGGACATCACAAGTGGGGTCTTCAGGGTCTGGACCAGACTCCCTAATCAAATCATCAAGATCACAAACTGCACGTTTCAATAAAAGATTGGAGAGAGGGAAGAGACTCCTCCGCAGTAGGTTGGACCTGGACCGAATCATCAAAAGTGCCTCCTGGATCCTGGAAATAATGTTTCTTCAAAGTGAGTGACCTGGAAAACTTATTGACATCCAAAATAGTAGCAAAGAGATCAAAATGATTGGTAGTATTAAAATGTAAACCCTTAGACAATAGAGATATGTCAGTATCTGTCAATGACCTATCTGAGAGGTTAATGACGTTAGAGTTCAGTGTTGAGAGCGGTTCCGCAGATGATATGGGGTGGCACCTTCCTCTCTTGTGTTTTTTGCCCCCCTTCCTCGTTTTCCTTTTTTCTTTTTCTTTTTGGTATTGACCGGGGTTACTGAGTTTAAACCCTGGGCTCCTCTGTTGGTGGAGGAATCAGATGCAGTGACCACGAAAGTCTCATTGACTGATTCATTTTCCGGGTCTGAGAAGCTGACCAGTTTTTTTGATAAAGCTCTCCGATAACGTTTTGAATATTGTCCAGGTTTAGTCGAGATATATATTTGTTTGATTTCCTTTTTTGTGGCAATAACACTCATTTCTAATTTGTCCAAACGTTTATTAAGTGAGGCATCCAATTCTGAATAAATGTTAGAAGAAACACCTCATGTTCGCGTTCGCGCACGTCTGTGCGCATTCTTGTGTACGACCGATCGTTCGCAAGTGCGAACGCGTGTTCGCGAGTGTGCACATGCGCGTTTCCGTGCACACGCACGCACTGAAAACGGCACCAGGCGGCTCTATTTCAACTGAACACACCCTGCAGCAAGTGCTGTCTGATCTAGAGCATTTAGTGTGTGTTCCTGATCTGCCTGTACTATGATTACCTGTTCCTTCGACCCAGCCTGCCTGACTTTGCTGATTTTTGCTTGCACCGACCCCTGGATTGCCTACGACCACCCTCCTGCCTAGCCCTCCTGTACTTCTGCTGCCTGCTTGTTGACGACCCTGCCTGAACCCGACCATCCATCTGCCTGCTCCTTCTGTACTGCACCACCAACCAGCTTCATGACCCAGCCTGTACGACCACGCTTCTTGTGCACGAGTGCACCCACGGACTTTCTACCAACACCAGTGACCCAGTCCAACCCTCGTGTCATCCTGCACTCCCGAGCCACCTGGCTACTCTACCAGGGGTTCCCGAGTCAGGGTTGTAAGGGAGGTTACCCGCTGCATAAGTCAGACTCATCCACCAGTACGTGACAATAACCCTCCTTATGTTGTTGTTCAATGAGGTCTTTCTGTAAGACTGATATATCAGAATATATGCACTCTAAATCCTTGCTTTTAGAATCAACAATAATTTTCATTAGCTTAAAAGAGCATTCTGAAAGGGTGTCAGTCCATGAATCCTTTAACCCAATGCTGGACAGATTGGATGTGGGAAATTTCTTGATGCACAGGCTGCGTGGGATTTTTTGTAGTGACAGATATTCATTAAGTGTGTTAATATCCCAATAAGCTCGAATTTCTTTCGCCATGAGCCCTTCCAAGGAGCAGAAGGTCTTTTTCAGGTTCAATTTGTCTGTATCAATAGGTTGCAACATATTACCCTGTTGGACCATCTGAAGTGGATTCTGTGTTGGAGCGGTCAGGGTTCTGTTAAAACTTGTCTCTGGTTCCTTGCTAATGACCGTGGGATCCATGACAACAGAAATGTGTGTGGAAGCAGGTTCAACTCACAAAAATGGAGTAAGGGGAGGCACGGCAATGTATAGACTAGATTGATCGAGCGGCGTGCAACGCCCACACTGAAAGATTAAGAGGTGTGTGTACACCGCTCCAGGTCAAACATAGGTCTAATTGCCTCTGCTCAGGCTTTGTAGCACAGGTGCGGCTCTGCATCAAGGATGAACATCAAAGGAATTTGTCGGACAGCCACGCTCCGTTAAAAAACATCTTTATTAATTTTCCATAAAATCCATAAGTCATGCAGGTACAGGAACATGGAAGACAGGACTGTAGGCTTACGCATTTCACACCATCTAAGCGGGGTACTTAATCATAGCCCGGGTCCCACAGTTGTTTGCCCGGTATATGTAGGTGCAAACTGCACATCGTGGCAAGCAGCTGTATGCGGACCAGCTGTGTGACCTCATCGACCAGTGGATACTCATATGTTCTAGTGAAACAACCAAATTAGTTGCCACACACTATGAGATCGCAGGTCGATTGTGGTGACACATCCAATTTCCATTATAAAATCAATATGTAAAATCCAAAAAGATACAAAAGTCACAAAGGATACATACATAAAAATAACAGTAGTATGCAGTTGCAGATATCTATAACAGTGTGCGTTTAATTTTTAATTCTAATTTCTATAGTTCAGTTTTTGGTTTCAGCTTATATTTTTTTCTCTTTGTTATTGTTTTAATTTAAGTTTGCACCTACGTATCCTGGGCAAACAACTGTGGGACCCAGGCTATGATTAACCACTTGACCACTGGACACTTAAACCCTTTAACAACCTGACCAATTTTCAGCTTTCAGTGCTCTCACATTTTGAATGACAATTACTCAGTGTACCCATATGAAATTTGCGTCCTTTTTTTTCACACAAATAGAGCTTTCTTTTGGTGGTATTTAATCACCGCTGGGTTTTTTATTTTTTGCGCTATAATTAACCACTTCCTTACTGGGCACTTAAACCCCCCTCCTGCCCGAACCAGTTTTCAGCGCTGTCGCTCTTTGAATGATAATTGCGCGGTCGTGCGACGTTGTACCCAAACAAAATTTGCGTCCTTTTTTCCCCACAAATAGAGCTTTCTTTTGGTGGTATTTGATCCCCTCTGCATCATTTCTGATCGCCGCTATAAACAAAAAAAGAGCGACAATTTTGAAAAAAAAATAATATTTTTACTTTTTGCTATAATAAATATCCAAAAATAAAAAATAAAAAAACAAATTTATTCATCAGTTTTGACCGATTTATATTCTTCTACATATTTTTGGTAAAAAAAATCGCAATCGGCGTTTATTAATTGGGTTGTGCAAAAGTTATAGCATTTACAAACTATGGACATTGATTTATGGCGTTTTTATTTTATTTTTTTTTTTACTGTTAATGGCAGCGATCTGCGATTTTTATCGGGACTGCGATATCGGGGCGGACATGTCGGACATTTTTGACACATTTTTGGGACCAATGACATCGATCAGAAATTTAAATGTCCACTGATTACTGTATAAATGTCATTGGCAGTGAAGGGGTTAACCAGCAGGGGGCAGTGAAGGGGTTAACAATGTTCCCTGGGTGTGTTCTAACTGTGGGGGGGCGGGCCGCTCACGCCCGCGGGAGCGCGCCCAGCACAAGCCAAATGGGAGGACGTCTATTGACGTCCTCCCGGCATTTTAGAGCCGCGCTGTAGCCGTCATTCGGCTATGGCGCGGGTGGGAGAAGGTTAAAAAAAGACCAAAAAATTTTGTAAAAAAATTAATTTTTCTTTGTTTTGAAAATTAGTAATTTTTCTTCATAAATTTTGGCCAAAATTTATACTGCAACATATTTTTGGTAAAAAAAAAAAAATAATGTATATTATTTGGTCCATGTGTAAGTTACAGAGTCTACAAGCTATGGTGGCAATCACTGAATTACCCCTTCTTGGAAAGCAGACATTCCAAGGAATTTAGTAAGGATTATGGTGATTTTTTTGAAGTTGTAATTTTTTCCCACGATTCTTTGCAAAATGAAGATTTTTTCCCCCCAAAATTGTCTTATGTTAACGGGTTATTTCTCACACCCAGCATATACATACCACAAATTACACCCCAAAATACATTCTACTACTCCTCCTGAGTATGGCAATACCACATGTGTGAGTCTTTTAAACAAGCTGGCCACATACAGAGGCCCAACATGTAGGGAGCGCCATCAGGCGTTTTAGGAGCATAAATTACACACATAATTTCTTGACTACCTCTTGCACTTTTGAAGGTCCTGGAGCACCAGGACAATGGAAACACCCAAAAAATGACCCCATTTTGGAAAGCAAACACCCCAACATATATTCTAGGAGGCACAATGAGTCTTTTGAACATGTCATTTTTTCCACAAGTTTTTGGAAAATGTGGAAAGAAAATGAAAACGCATTTTTATTTTACACAAAGTTGTCCATTTATACAATATTTCTAACACACAGCATGTACATAGCAAAAATTACACCCCAAAATATATTCTGCTATTCTTCCCGAGTATAGCGATACCACATGTGTGACACTTTTTTTTTTTTTTTTTTTTTTATTTTCAATTGATTTTTATTGATTTTAAAAGATAATACACGAAATGAGCATTGCATACATTCTTGTTCAACTTAGTACATTATACAATAAAGTCTTTTGTACAATACTTTACAAATCATCTCTTGCTCCTTTATCTCTCATATCTGTGCTGAATCTTTCACATATCATGAGCTTATCTGTTATGAGTAAGTGACTCAGAGTACCATGACCCCGGCGCCGCCAGGCCCCTACCCCGGCACCCCTAATGGGATCTATCTGTGCCAGAGGGGGGTCTGGCCCCGCCATAGGTCGCATCTCTCTTTCATGTCTGAACGTACGAGGAGCTAGTTATGTTGTTGAACTTATCGCTGTTTCCTCATTTCTCTTTGGTACTAAGGCTTAGATAAACATTCTTGCATAGTCGTGCTTTGCTTAATACAGTACTTAACTTGTTAAAGGGAGGAAGGTAGGGAGGGGAAACAACAGGTGAGGATTGGAGAAAAGGCATGAAAAGGGTAAAGACAAGGAAACGAATGACGTACATTCATGTGTCATTTAAATGAAGATTCAATATGTCTGACTTTGATTTACATATTATATGTCAGATTGTTCATGGTAATCCAGCTGTCCCAGTCGCGGGTGAATAACATTTTGTTATTTTGCGCGCTTGCAAAAATATGCTCATAAATACAGTTGGTGTTGACCCTCGACTGTATATTATACATTTAGTTTCAGTCTGTATAACTTAGAAGTAAATTTACTGTGTACTTACATGCAGTAAGCAAAGGAACAGAAATGGGAAAAGTACGGAAAAGAGGTTAGGAGTGGACAACAAAGGGGAGGGATGGAAGGAGGGAAATTGTTCAATTCATGACATAATTCGTTTCGTGCTGATACGTTCTTACAAATAGATTCGGAATCATGGTTTCTCTTTACTCCTTTGTCGCTATTCAAGTTGTTGTATTGATCGAGGAGCATGCAAGTCTGTACTTTCTCTCTACGCTGGATACCGCCCCG
>BLSH010005070.1:116773-127925 GCA_018402905.1 Glandirana rugosa
AGCATGGATGAATGGATGGGTGAGCATGGATGGATGGGTGAGCATGGATGGATGGATGGATGGGTGAGCATGGATGGGTGAGCAAGGCTGGGTGGGTGAGCATGGATGGATGGCTGGGTGAGCATGGATGAGCATGCATGGCTGGATGGGTGAGCATGGCTGTGTGAAGATGGCTGGATGGGTGAGCATGGATGGATGGGTGAGGATGGGTGGGTGAGCATGGATTGGTGAGGATGGGTGGGTGAGCAAGGATTGGGTGAGGATGGGTGGGTGACCATTAATATGATGAGGATGGCTGGGTGGGTGGTGGATGGATGGTGGGGACTGGGGGTGCAAACTGTCATTTAGCAGCGCTGTGGGCATTACACATCACCCACAGCGCTGCAGCACCTCCTCTCTCCCCCCTCTCTCCTCTCGCAATGCACCGATCGGTGTGGAGAGGAGAGAGAAAACTGGCTTGTTTACATGTGATCGCGCCGTCATTTGACAGCGCAATCACGTGCTAAAAGGCCGCTCACAGCGGCCATTCACCGTGATCCCCTGGACCCGACGGTCACGGATGTTCCCATGTGTGCGCCCCAGGGGTGTCCGGGTTGTTTCTCCAAAAAGTCCTGACCATCTCCTGGGCATGTAGATTGCTCTCCGGCTCCCATGAATTTTCCTCAAGGCCATAACCTTTCCATTTCACCAGGAACTGCACTCCTCCAGCTCTTCTTCTGCAATCGAGGATGGATTCCACCTCAAACTCCTCCTCTCCATCAATTACCACCGGTTCAGGCGGAGCCGACCTTCGTCCTGGAAACAGGTCCTTGGTCACTGGCTTTAGAAGGTGAACATGGAACACCGGGTGGATCTTGAGCGAGGACGGCAGGTCGAGTTCGTAGGCCACCTTGTTAATTCTCCTTTTTACTAGGAAAGGTCCAATGAATTTCGGTCCCAGCTTTTTGGACGGACAAGAGAGTCGTAAGTTAGTGGTCGCCAACCAGACCCGATTGCCGGGCTGTAGGTCAAGGGATGGCACTTTCCAGGACAGAAACAGGCAGGAATGTGGGATGGTAGCCGAGATTCACCCAAAATGGAGACTGCTTGGTGGCAGAATGGATGGAATTGTTGTAGGCGAACTCGGCTAGTGGTAACAAGGAGACCCAGTCTTCTTGGGAGTAGGAAGAGTAACATCAGAGGTATTGCTCCAGGGTCTGGTTGGTCCTTTCCGTTTGGCCATTAGACTGAGGGTGATATGCTGAAGAAAAGGCCAACTTGATTCCTAGAATAGAGCACAAGGATCTCCAGACCCGGGATGTGAACTGCACCCCTCTGTCAGATACCACATTTTTGGGGATGTCATGTAGACGGATAATCTCCCGAATGAAGACTTTGGCCATTTCTGTGGCCAAGGGAGTGCCCCTCATTGAGATAAAATGTGCCATCTTCGTGAGGCGGTCGACCACCACGAAGATGGTTGTGTAGCCTGCAGATGGGGGCAATTCCACAATGAAATCCATTGAGATCTGTGCCCACGGACGTTTGGGGATAGGCAATGGATGTAATAGACTCCAGGCTCTGTTTTTTTCCACCTTGTTCCTAGCACAGACAGGACAGGCATTGACATAGTTCTTACAGTCCTCTTTCAACTGTGGCCACCAAAAGGTGCGAGCAAGTGACTCTGTAGTCTTTCGATGGCCGAAGTGCCCGGCTAAATGATGGTCATGGCAGAGTTCAAGGGCGGACAGGCGAAGCTCTTCTGGCATGAAGACTTGTGTACCCGACCACCATACTCCATCCTTGAGGGTAAGTCCAGGAACTGTAGGCATGGTGGAGCTGGCCAACGTTTGCCTGATCTGGGTCAACAGATCTTCTCGGATTAACAGGAAGTGGTGCGCTGGTAGGATGGTGTCAGGAGGGGGAGCCTCTCCAGTTTCAGAAAACATCCTTGACAGCGCATCTGGCTTGACATTCTTGGATCCGGGCTGGTATGTAATGTGTAGGTTAAATCTTGAAAAGAACAGGGCCCATCGTGCTTGGCGGGGCCTGAGCCTCTTGGCAGTTCTAAAATACTCCAAGTTCTTGTGGTCTGTGAAGACAAAGACTGGATGAGTAGCCCCTTCCAAAAGGTACCGCCATTCCTCTAGGGCGGATTTAATGGCAAGAAGCTCCCTGTCACCCACATCTTAGTTTCTCTCGGGGGGAGAGAGCTTCCGTGAGAAGAAGGTGATAGGGTGCAGGGACGCCTTAGGCCCCTGTCTTTGGGACAAGACTGCCCCGACGACGGTCTCCGAAGCATCCACCTCCAAGATATAAGGCCGCGTGGAATCGGGGTGCTTGAGAACAGGTGCCGAGGTGAATAGTCTCTTCAAGGTTTGGAAGGCACCTTGTGCCTACGGGGTCCAGGCGAAGCGGGTGCCCTGTTTGGTAACTGTGTTATCGGGGAGATCACAGCAGAGAAGCCCCGGATGAACTTTCTGTAAAAATTGGCAAAGCCAACGAAGCGCTGTACCGCCTTCTTGTCCTCCGGTGGGGGCAAGTCCACGATAACTTTTTGGGAGTCCATTGTTGTGCCAGAAGTAGAAATATGGAACCCCAAGAAGGTGATCTCAGTGCGTTCAAAGGCACAAAGGCCGTGCTGTCGTAGGCGGCTGAGTACACGCCTGACATGCTTCCGGTACTCCTCTAGGGAGGAGGAGAAGATCAAGATATCATCCAGATATACTACCACGAATTGGTCCAGAAAGTCCCTGAAGATATCATTGACCAGGTGCTGGAACGTGGCCGGGGCCTTGCAAAGCCCAAAGGGCATGACCAAATACTCAATGTGACCAAATTGTGTGCGGAATGCCATCTTCCATTCATCCCCCTCCCTTATGCGGATCAGATTGTAAGCCCCCCAAAGATCCAGCTTGGTAAACACGGCTGCAGAGCCGAGGCGCTGAAACAGTTCCGGAACCAGAGGCAGGGGGTATCTGTTTTTGATTGTGACTTTATTAAGCTCCCGGTAGTCGATACACGGCCGAAGAGTGTGGTCCTTTTTCTCAACGAAAAAGATCCCAGCTCCTGCTGGGGACGTGGAAGGCCTGATGAAACCCTTCTGCAGGTTCTCCTCGATATAGGCTTTGAGAGCCACAAGCTCCACTACGGAGAGCGGGAAAATCCTGCCGAAAGGGATCTTGGCTCCAGGCAGAAGGTCTATCGGGCAATCGTATGGCCGATGTGGAGGTAGGGTGTCTGCTCCCTTCTTGCTGAAGACATCCCAGAAATCTTGGTACGCCTCCCGAACAGCAAGACGAGTCTCCTGGTCTGGGTCAGGGTTGATGGAGAGTACCGCTGGCAGTGCTCTCTGAGCAGGTGGAAAGCAATTATTTCGACAGTAAGAGGACCGGAACCGGACTTTACCCCCGTTCCAGTCAATATGAGGACTGTGTGCTCGAAGCCATGGGAGGCCCAGGATCACGGGACTCAACGGGGAGGCGATGGCATCCAGCACAAGTAATTCGGTGTGGTCTTCGGCCGTCTGGGCCAGCAAGGGAAAGGTTTCCTGAATCACTGCGCCCTATTTAATGGCTGACCCATCGGCCAAGCGGATCGACAATGGGCGTTCCTTGGGTCTTAGAGGAACCCGGTGCTGGGCAGCAAATGACAGGTCTATAAACAGCTGCACGCTCCCGAATCCAGGATGGCCGACACTTGAATGTCCTTGTCGGGGAGCTGCAGCAAGATGCGGAGGGTCAGGTGAGGCTGGGAACTCGGCAATGACAGCACCTCCCCTAGGACTGGAGTGGGTTTCTTGCCAGCCTTGGTGTAGCAGCTATTGATGAGATGCCCCGAGCTGCCACAGTAGAGGCACAAGTTACAGTCCATCCTCCGCTGGCGTTCCCCTCGGGATAAGGATGAGTAGAAGGATCTAGAACCAGGGTGGTCTTGTGGAGAGGAGGAGGAGGTTGCTGCTGAGCTGAGACCTGGAGAGCTAGGTGCTTGGGAAGTCATCCAGGCAGGGCGCAGGGACACTGTGGCCCTCTCTGCACTGCGCTCTCGCAGGCAACGGTCTATCTGGATGGCCAGATCAATTAGAGCTTCCAGGGTATGGGGAACCCCGACACGTGCCAGCTCATCCTTGAGCGTTTCGGAGAGTCCCAGCTGGAACTGGTGGGATAGGGCCGCACCATTCCAAGCAGTATCAGCGCTCCAATGCCTGAATTCGGATACATAATCCTCCACAGGGCGGCTACCCTGCTGGAGGGCATGGAGCGTGGCTTCTGCGGTGGTGGCCAGATGTGGATCCTCGTATAGCCGGGCCATAGCCTGGAAGAATCTGTCCAAAGTGGAGACCTCGGGAGCCTTTTGCTCCAATAGCTGATGAGCCCAGGCCTGTGGGTCATTCTGGAGGAGGGAGATTACAAGGCCCACTTTGGTGGTCTCCAGGGAGAACATGTGGGGCTGGAGAGCGAAATACAGATAGCAGGCACTGCAGAAGGCCCTAAACTTCCTGCTGTCCCCCATAAACCGCTCAGGCATAGGTACCTTAGGCTCTGTGGGCAGAGTTACTATGGTATGGGGAGGTGTGTGCCCCCTGCTGGAGGGATTAGGAGCGGCCAAATCTTGCACTTGATCTTCCAGGCGTGCCTATCCTTCCTGCAGGTTTTGCACTGCTTGGGTTAGTCCAGCAAGGTGTGTGCATAGCTCCTTCATAGGAGAGGGCCCCGGCGCAGACTCTGACATGGCTGTCCGTTTCTGTCACGTACCTGGTGGTAGAGTCTGACTTATGCGGGGGCAACCTCTCTTGCGGCCCTGGTTCAAGAACCCCTGGTAGTGTAGACAGGGAGCTCTGGAGCACAGGGGGGCACGAGGGCTGGACAATCTTCAGGTGGTAATCAGAAGTCCACAGAAGCTCGTGCAAGGCAGGAGAGTAGTGGTTCAGTCCGGGTCGACAACTGGCAGGCGGTGCGGTACAACGGGATCAGGCAAACGGATGGTCGGGTACAGGCAGGGTCGGTAAAGTGCTGGCAACAGAAGTACAGAGGGAGCAGACAAGTGGATGGTCGTAAACAAGTCGGGGTCAGATGCAGGCAGATATCAACAGGTCCAGAGGGCTAGCCGGGGTCACAAGAACAGGAAGTCACTCAGAAGTAGTCACCGGGGGGTCACAGGTGCAGGAAACGCTGTAGAACGGACAGCACTTGCTTACAGGAAGCACGCTGCTTAAATAGAGCTGCCTGGACCGCCTCCTCTGGGGGCTAGAGGAAACAGCAATCAAATGCAAACATGTCCTCAGCACAATCTTTTTCTAACAGCTGCCCATTCCGCTCGTCAAAAAGCCTCCAGTTCCTGGAAATTCTTGGGCTGTCTTGCATGAGCTGCACGTTTGAGATCTGCCCAGAGTGGCTCAATGATATTGAGGTCAGGAGACCTTTGATTGCCTTGTGATTTGGATCATTGTCATGTTGGAATGTCCAAGTACGTCCCATGAGCAGCATCCTGGATGATTAATGCAAATGTTCCTCCAGTATTTTTTGATAACATACTGCATTCACCTTGCCATCAATTTTGACCAAATTTTCTGTGACTTTGTAGCTCACACATCCCCAAACGTCAACAAGCTGGATACTTTGTGGCATTTGCATAGTAGTGGCTTTCTTCTGGCAACTTGACCATGCAGCTCATCTTTCTTCAAGTGCCTCCTTATTGTGCATCTTGAAACAGCCACACTACATGTTTTCAGAGAGTCCTGAAGTTATTTGTGGGTTTTTCTTTGCATCCCGGACAATGTTCCTGACAATTGTGGCTGAAATCTTAGTTGGTCTACCTGACCGTGGTTTGGTTTCAACAGAACCCCTCATTTTCCACTTCTTGATTAAAGTTTGAACACTGCTGATTGACATTCTCAATTCCTTGGATATCTTTTTATATTTGTGTTTTCACTAGCCGCTCTGTACATGCATCCTCTGCTGCTCTAGATCTCCCACGATTTCTTCTTGCACAACCTTTACTTTGTTTTGTTTTTCTTTTTTGTATGGTATTCTGTGTGGTGTGGGGCTGGTCATTCAGCTCTGGATGGCCTGGCTCTCTTTAGTTTCCCATTCGGGTCTGCCCTTTTTCGCGCGTCATCCTTGTGCCATGGCACTACCGTTTGGACCCGTTTCCGCCCCTTCTCGCGCTGCACCATGGGGATTGTAGTGTCCTCACTCCAGCATGGGCAGCGTTGTGACGTGGCGACCGCTGATTGGTCGGCCCATTCTCTCTTGTCATTGGCTGTCCTGTGATTATCGCATCACATGCTGAGTCGGCTCCCCCCCTATATATGGGGACCTGACCCATGTGGCTATGTCTTGGTCCCTTCCCCGGATTTTTCTTTTTATGTTTTGTTTGATTTTTTTTTATATTTTACAATTAAAAGGATATTTATGTCTTGCCATTTTTGGATCCAACAAACAGTTAATCACATATGATGAAAATCAGAACAGCCAAACAAAGCTTTTGATTTGGGAATACAATCACCAGAAGTGATTACATCTGTGAATTTTTGAACACATGACCATGGACTATGAGTATTTAAATGTAGGTGTTTGTATGTACCAGTATGGTTTTGACGAAGCACGCTAGACGTGTGAAACACGTTACGCGTTAACCAATTTTGTCTGTACCTATGCTCTATACATGTTTTATGGACATATAATCTTCTGAAAATAAAATTTGATTGCATCCATATGTTAGTGCCGCCATCCTCACTTCTTGAAGTATCATTGTGTTTCTGCAGCAGCAGCAGCAGGGCATGCACCCCTAGGAGATGGATTTAACCACCTGAATAGCCTTTGCCTGGAGCAGCCATATGGTATGTGCTATGTATTGGTCCCTGGGAGCCATGCTCACACCACGTCAGCGCTGGGTGTGTACATCTCTCCACCTGTACCCGATCTATGAGAGACTTTTTGATTCTATCCATATGCAGTACCATTTTTTACTTATACTATATACCTATCTAGGCTATGTTTCTCATTTATTTTTCATATGTACTGCATCTGCAGGCATACATATACAATACTCCCTTGCAGATATTAGCTGCCATAGATGTTTCATTTGGGACACGGGGATGGCCACTGCGCAGCGTGACATGGGCTGGCCTTATGCCAATGTCTGATCCCAGTGCGCTCACGCTGCGTCTTGATTTGGCACGGACCATCCCCCTGCCCCCTTCTTTTCTGTTATGGCCTTTTTTATTTTCTACTCTTTCTGTTGCTTTTCCCATTTTTTTGAGTATTATTCCAAATCTATGTGCTTTAGACCTTTGTTTGGGGGTGGATGTTGGCGCACACCGGCCTTGGTGCAGCGCAAGATGGGCTGGTCTTATGCCCATGTCCGATCCCGTTGCCCCCGTGCTGCGCCTTGGTTGGTATGTGGCCACTCTTTGTCCCTACAACTCTGTCTGGGGCCATGGGTTCTGTGACCTTTCACTCTGAGGGCAATGTTGCATTAGACATAGCTTTAATATGTAGAGTTGAGTGAACACCTGGACGTTCGGGTTCGGAGGATCCGTACGAACATTGGGAAAAAGTCCGGGTTCGGCACCGAACGTTGCCCGAATGTTATCCCGGACCCCAAACCCCATTGAAGTCAATGGGGACCCGAACTTTTAGGCACAAAAATGGCTGTAACAAAGTACTGGCAAGTGCTAGAGGGCTGTAAAAGGAAGAAAAATGGGGGTAAGAGTAGGGCAAGTGCCCTACAAAAAAATTGGGATAGGGAAAATAAATTAAAATCAAATAAATTAGGAGATGATTTTCGAACAATAATGTGTCATTTACAGCTGCAGCTAGAACCTCTCCCTTTAGAACTAGGAGATGATTTTTGAACAATAATCTGTCCCTCTAAGCAGAAGCCTCTGCCTGGTGCAGTCAGATCGCTCAAAGAAGCAGTATGTGAAATCTCAAATTACTCCCACAATCTGATCGTTGTGTACAATCCCACAATCTGATCGTTGTGTACGATCGTAACGATCGTTATGTTAGGCAGGGTTTGATCTGCAATCTGTCACTCAAAGCAGCAGTATGTGAAATCTCAAATTTCTGCAATCTGTCCCTCAGAGCAACAGTAGTAATAATCTCAGGATGCAGGATCAGATGTTAAAATGTCTGCAATCTCTCCCTCACAAAAACGCCGGCAGCATCCTCTCCCTACACTAACCCAAGAGCATATGACATGCAGCACTGTGACTCCAGCTTATAAAGAGGCTGGGTCACATGATGCACTGGCCAATCACAGCCATGCCATTAGTAGGCATGGCTGTGATGGCTTCTAAGGGCAAACCAGTGAAACACTTGTTGATTGGCTGCCCTTCAGCTATTCAACATGCGTGATCAACTACCAGAACCCAGAACTTGAACATTTTTTGAAATGTCCGTGTTCGCGTCCGGGTCCCGGACACCCGAAAGTTCGGTACGGACCCGAACGTTACAGCCCGGGTTCGCTCAACACTATTAATATGTATTAGGTTTTTTTGCTCTGTGATTATTACTTTTCATTTCTCATCCTATTATTTTACAGTTGGCTTTTATTTAAGCCTGTGTGATGATTTGGCTCCTGGTTTACTGTGCCACTAACTATACACACACGTAAGTCTCTTTTCTTCATATATAAATTCTTTTTACCCATTTTTGGAGCCCGTGTTTACGAGCCATTATCAGTGAACCCTGGATTTAGGTTCACTGAGTCTTGCATTATTATCACTCCTCGTTAAACACCATATTTTTGTTTTTCTCAATCTCTTTCTTTTCTTTTGTTTTTTCAATAAACAAAATACAGTGACCTTGCCTTCTTGGTTGTGGCAAGCTTGTTTCGGGGTCCTAATCCATCTTTTTGGCGCTGGGAATCCATGTGCAGAGCCACAGGGTGAGCTTTATGTGTCAATTGCTGATTCTGTTTATTGAATTACATATACATCATGTTTATTGAATCGTACAAATTTCATTATATTGTAATTTTTATGTTGGTTTTTCATTACTTTGTAGTTTACCATCATTAGTCCCCTGAAGAAGCTGGAACACGGCGAAACATGTTGGGACGTATTCCATCTGCATTAACGTAAACCCTCTGTATCATGATGTCATGTCGGTGCCACTATGTATTACCTACAACGGACCAATGTTTTTAACCAATTATGTGTTATCCTCTGTATTTTATCTTAATATCATTAAATATATTTGATTTTATTTTCTGTTGTTTCAATAGTTGTACTATCACCGCAAACATTCCCATGACCACTTTAGACCATTAATTGTGGAATGAGATACATATAAATATATCTGGCTACCCAGTGGTATAAACTTGTATCTTTTTATATCCCTTTCCTGTGTTATACAGTTCAACTACCTTTTCCCACAGATCCTTTGACAAATCTTTTGCTTTCCCCATGACTCAGATTTCAGAAACTTCAGTGCAGCACTGGATGAAAGATGCAAGGGTCTGTCAGGAGTAGAGTTGAGCGAACCCGAACTGTAAAGTTCTGGTCCATACGGAAATTTTGGGTGTCCGGGACCCAGACCCGAACACAGACTTTTCAAAAAAAGTCCGGGTTCGGATCCGGGGTTCTGGTAATTTAATAAAAGTTTTGAAATTGCTGTAACAAAGTCCTGGAAAGTCCTAGAGGTCTGCAAAAGGAAGGAAAATGGGGGTAAGGGTCGGACAAGTGCCCTACAAAGAAATGGGGACAGGGAAATAACTTAAAAGCATTTTTAAACTAAAATCACATAAAAAAATCAAAATTGGAGGTGGATGTGGACCATCTTCAAACTGTGTGAGAAAAGTCTAAATTAGCCGGGAGAAGCCATATCAGTGTTCTAAAATCATCTTCAAATTGTGTGTGAAAAGTATAAATTAGCGGGAGAAGCCATAGCAGTGTTCTACAATCATCTTCAAACTGTGTTTGAAAAGTATAAATTAGCGGGAGAAGCCATAGCAGTGTTCTAAAATCATCTTCAAAGTGTATGGGAAAAGCCTATTGCGGGGGGATAGAGCCATATTACTGTTCTTCCAGCCGCATAGAGAGCCATATTATTGTTCTAAATTTAGGAACACTAATATGGCTCCATGCGCCTGCAATAGGCTTTTCACACACAATTTGAAGATGATTGTAGAACAGTGATATGGCTCTACCCACCTGCAATAGTCTTTTCCCATACACTTTGAAGATGATTTTAGAACACTGCTATGGCTTCTCCCGCTAATTTATACTTTTCACACACAGTTTGAAGATGATTGTAGAACAGTGATATGGCTCTATCCCCCTGCAATAGGCTTTTCCCATACATTTTGAAGATGATTTTAGAACACTGCTATGGCTTCTCACGCTAATTTATACTTTTCACACACAGTTTGAAGATGATTGTAGAACAGTGATATGGCTCTATCTCCCTGCAATAGGCTTTTCCCATGTATTGATTGCACAGGTTCTGTGCCTGGATGAGGTGGTAATTAGACCCAACTGGGCCTTGACTGCACTTCATTAGCCTCGGGGGTTGGGTGGTTGGTATGTGTTCAGTTTTGGAGGAGGGGGTGGCACCTTATACACGCTATGATGGCCCGATTCGAATCCTGGTCGCATCGGCGACTTAGTGTTTCATATCCGCAGCACAACGCAAGTCTATTCCAGTGTCGCACACATCACATACTTCCAGCAGCTCGGTCTCCTTTGTGGGGCTCCTGCCACAAGCACCCAGTCGTTACTCAGACCATTCATACGGTCACACCTACTGAAAACACGCACGTTACTCCAGCTTCATAACTCCGACCCGAGTCCGCGCAATTTGTCCTCATCTTCACCTCCCTGATGAGGCCGCTTTCTTGCGATCATTGCAAGCACTCCTACAGTGGCACACGATCTGACCACTCGTTGGTTCTAGTGGCATACAGTTTGGTCACTCATGTCTATTGTTTCTCCCCTAGGTCAGTTGAGTTCAGGTTGTTCCATCCTGCAATAGGCTTGGATAAGCTTTCTACCAAAAAAAAAAAAAAACTCCACTCTACTTCTATCCACTCTTCTCCCTCCTATTCTTTTTCTCTTTCCTCTCTCCTCTTTTTCCGACTCCCCCCATGCTCTCTGAGACAGGGGATAAGGGGGGGAGCCTACACACGCTGTGACCTTATCTGAACGCAACACGACGCCTATACT
>BLSH010005070.1:137244-159565 GCA_018402905.1 Glandirana rugosa
TAGGCCCCCCCCCCCCCGTGTGGTTCTGGGATTTTTGCTCACCGTTCTTGTGATCATTTTGACCCCACAGTGTGAGATCTTGTATGGAGCCCCAGATCGAGGGAGATTATCAGTGGTCTTGTATGTCTTCCATTTTGTAATAATTGCTCCCACAGTTGATTTCTTCACACCAAGCTGCTTACCTATTGCAGATTCAGTCTTCCCAGCCTGTTGCAGGTCTACAATTTTGTTTCTGGTGTCCTTTGACAGCTCTTTGGTCTTGGAGTGGAGTTTGGAGTCTGACTGTTTGAGGTTGTGGACAGGTGTCTTTTATACTGATAACGAGTTCAAACAGGTGCCATTAACCCCTTCCTTACCGGGCACTTAAACCCCCCTCCTGCCCAGACCAATTTTTGGCTTTCAGCGCTGTCGTATTTTGAATGATAATTGCGCGGTCGTGCGACGTTGTACCCAAATAAAATTTGCGTCCTTTTTTTCCCACAAATAGAGCTTTCTTTTGGTGGTATTTGATCCCCTCTGCATCATTTCTGATCGCCGCTATAAACAAAAAATGAGCGACAATTTTGCAAAAAAGAACAATATTTTTTACTTTTTGCTAAAGTACAAATCCATTAAAAAAATTATTCATCAGTTTTGGCCGCCATATATTCTTCTACATATTTTTGGTAAAAAAAAAAATCGCAATCGGCGTATATTGATTGGTTTGCGCAAAAGTTATCGCGTCTACAAACTGGGAATTGATTTATGGCGTTTTTATTATTATTTTTTTTTTACTAGTAATAGCGGCGATCTGCGATATTGGGGCGGAAATGTCGGACATTTTTTACACATTTTTGGGACCAATGACATTTATACAGCGATCAGAAATTTAAATGTCCACTGATTACTGTATAAATGTCATTAGCATTGAAGGGGTTAACCAGCAGGGGGCAGTGAAGGGGTTAAATATGTTCCCTGGGTGTGTTCTAACTGTGCGGGGGCAGGGCTGGTCGGGACATAACAGATCTAACTGATCCCAGTGACAGGGATCAGTAGATCTGCTTGTCCCCTGTCACAGAACGTTGTAAACACGGCGGTTCCCCGTTCTGAGGCTCCTAAAGGTGATCGGCGGGTCTCGGGCGGACATCGAGTCCGCCCGACCCACGGGCACGCCCACGCAGCGTGCGGCGCGCGCGCCGCCGCTGCCGCCAGGGGGCGCGCAGGAGCATGCGCAGTGGAGGACGTCCATGGACGTCCTTCGGGCATTTCAGATCCGCGCTGGAGCCGTACTTTGGCTATAGCGCGGATCTGAAGTGGTTAATACAGGTAACGAGCGGAGGACAGAGGAGCCTCTTAAAGAAGAAGTTACAGGTCTGTGAGAGCCAGAAAATGGAAAATTGTATCAAATACTTACCGTAATTTTCCTTTCCTGACGCCAATACATGGCAGCATACATATGATATAGCTCCGCCCCTATATCCACCCACAGGACCTGATTAGCTCTGTAAAAGTCTGACTGAGAGCTACCTCCACTATTCTCCGTATAAAGCACAAAGATCAGAGGGAGGATGCGTATGCTGCCATGTATTGGCGTCAGGAAAGGAAAATTACGGTAAGTATTTGATACAATTTTCCATTTTCCTGACGCCAACATGGCAGCATACATATGATAAATAATGAGCTTTTGAGAGGGAGAGTTTAATGTTGCAAATGTAGTTTTTGACAATAGACATAGAAGCTTGGATAGTTTTCCTCCCAAACTCTACTGTAGTAAGAGCTGTTGGATCCACCCTGTAGCGTTCTAAGAACGTATGATGGGATGACCAGCTAGCCACTTTGCAGACTGTCTTCAGAGACACTCCTTCAGGAGCTGCTCAAGAAGAGGACATCGCCCTGATTGAGTGAGCTCTAACCTCCAGGAGGATCCTTCCTGGCCACTCTATACGCCCGGTGAATAGCTTTTACTATCCAGGCCAGGACGGCTCTGGCTGAGGCCTCTTTCCCTTTAAATTTTCCGGTAGGTATGATGAAAAGACTGTCAGAACATCTAAATGCAGAAGTAGCCTGGAGATAGGCTTTGAGGACTTTGGAATGTCCAACCCCTGCAGATCAGGATCTGATTCCGCTGGGAAGGCGGGAAGCATCCACTCACTGGAGAGATGAAATATCAATGCCCCTTTGAGACAAAGTGATCCAATAGTCTCAGCACAGCCCTATCTGGAAGAACATGTAATCAGGTTTGGCTGTCCCCAATGCTTTGAGTTTGACACCCTTCCCCCGAAGTTATGGCTATTAGGAAAGCCAATTTTAAAAAGGTGATATCCCATAATGAACAGTCTTCCATTGGAGCACAAGGAGGGTTTGCTAGAGGACTACCGCCAGGTCCCATTGAGGGAGCCTATTTCTCTTAGGAGGGCGTAGTCTAAGTACCGCTCTCATGAAACGCTCCACCGGCAAGTTTGCTGCCCATTCTATTGGGTAAAAGCCTAGATGGCTAAAATTTTCACCTTAAAGTGGTTGTCTACCCATCGATTTGAATGTGTCAAAAAAAGAGTTAATATTCCCGGCATGCTGGAAATGCTTGCTGTCTCCTTGGTTGTGCTCTCAACCAAACTAGCAGACCAGCCAATGGTGGTATCCTAATGGATCACATGTGCAGCATCATGACAGTTGCAGATTAAATAGAGGCTAAGATGTCAGCTTCCTTAGCTGAAAACGATAGGAGTGTATTCAACCACATTAAGCGAGCTTAGGCTGAGCCCCAGATCCAATCCGGATTGCAGGAAAGACAGGATTTGAGATACATTTGGGTCACTAGGGTCAAACTGACGTCTGGCTGCAAAGCTCCTGAACCTATCCCATATTTTGGAGTAGATAGAATTTGGTTGACCCCTTTCTGGAACTCTGTAAAGTTCTAATAACCTCTGGAGAGCATCCTAACCCCTGTAACCCCTGCCTTTCATTCTCCTGGCCGCTAAGGCCAGTCGTGATGTTGCGGATGTAGGATTTCTGCCTGCGACAGGAGATAAGGAGTCACCGCAAGAGTGATCAAAGGGCACATGCTGAGATCCATGGTCTGAGGCCAGTGGGGTAGTATTGCAATGACTGTTAGATTCACTGCCAACAGTGTTTTCAGGAATATCAGGATTAAAGAAATTGGTGGGAAGGCATAGGCCAGTTGCGCAACCCAAGGATAGGTCAGGGCTTCCGTCCCCTCTGCTAATGGATAATGGTAGTGTGAGATGAACCAGGTCACCTTGATTGATGAGGGAAGAGATCCAGTTGTGAACACCCCCACTCATGGACGATCTGCTTAAACACTTCTGGGTGCAGGGACCATTTGTTGGGAACCTTGAATAGTCTGGGTAGGCAATCTGCTTCCAAATTCTGATGGTCTGGAAGACACATGGCCCTCATATATGGGAGATATTGTTGTGCCAATGTCATGATCGATTCTAGTTCCCTCAAAAGAGATTGGCTGTGTGTCCCACCTTGCTGCTGTATATATGACACTGCTGCCATGTTGTCCAGATGGAGCAGTATTGGGTGACCCTGTATGTGAGGCAACCAGGTGGCTGATGCCATGAATGCTGCTCGCAGTTCCAGAATATTGGAAACTAGGCCCTGAGTGGGAAATTCCCCTCTGCCCTGGATCTTAAGTTGTTCGCAGGTGGGGCCCCACGCTGCACTGGCGTCTGTGGTAACAGTGATCCATGGCTGCGGCCCTAATGGATGATGCTGTACTAGAGCTTCTTGTCTTGTCCACCACCAGAGACTCTTGTGCATATGGCTGGTGATCCCGATTGGTTGGGCTAGACGCACCTTCTTCCACTGCATCAGGAAGTCCTGTTGGAAAACTCTGAGTTTCCAGTGAGCCCAGGGGATCATCCGGATACATACAGCCACTGTCCCGAGAAGACTCATGCACTGGGATGCTGACATCACTGGTGCAGCCAAGGCCTGTTGGAACCTCTCCCTGATTTTGGGGAGTTTCCGAAGAGGCAAAGAAACTGTGCCCATCTGAATATTGAACCTGGCCCCCAGTTAGACCATACTCTGTCGGTTCCAGCTGGCATTTTCTTTTTTTTTTGAAAGTTGATTATCCAGCCCAATGTCCATAAGGTGGACAACAGGTGCTCCCTCTGTCTCCGCAAGAGGTCTTGATCCTGGGCCAGGAGGATGAAGTCATCCAAGAAATGGACTCTGAGCACTTTCTCCCTCAGTGAGGCCAAAAACTGCCATCAGAACCTTGGTAAAGGTTCAAGGAGAAAGGAGAAATAGGTAGGCTGAAGGGGAAACAGACAAATTGGTACAGCTTGTCCCCCAAGGTGAACCTGAGGAACTGTTGGTATGACTGAAGAATGGGACATGCAGGTAGGCATTGTCTCCGTCCATCTAAATCCTTGCTTGAATTATCTGGAATATGGTATGGAGAGACTCCCTCTTGAATCTCTCTACACGGATAAATTGGTTCAGATTCTTGAGGTCGATCACTGGTCTGAAGCCCCCTGCTTTTTTTTTTTTTTTTCTCTCTTCAATCAGGAAGAGTGGTAAGTAAAAACCTGTAAAACCTTAACAGGCCGAGACTGATAGGATTGCCCCTTGAGGAAACACAATGTAGATGTACTCCTGAAGAGCAGCCAACTTCAGGTGTAACTGGGTTGTGTTGGTGGGGGTGAAGGAGTATTCTAGAGGCTGTCATTTGAACAGCCAATAATGGCCTTGCGCCACTGTAGACTGAACCCACCAAAATTGGTAGTGGGCTTGCCAGACCTGGGCAAATTTAAGCAGCCTGGCTCCCCCCAACTCCCCCCTGGGAGGGTCTGGTATCTAAATGGCTTCTGGGTACCTGAGAGAGCCGCAGGGTCGCTAGCCCGCTGTGATCTAAGGAAGGTTGATTGAGTACCCCTTCAACCCCTTCTGGAGTCCTTGGCAGGGCGAAAACCTCAGAAATCCCAGTACCTGCTTGGCGCCCCTCTGATTGGTGGTGCCTGGATCTCCGATCTTGGGGAAGAATTTTTCCTCCTGTAACCCTGGAGCTAGAAGTCTGCAGCTTTTGACCAGACAGCACCTTCCCATCAAAACGCAGTTTGCAGCAGTTCTGCTTTGAGGATGGGTCAGCCGCCCAAGGGCTTGAGCCACAAAGCTTGTTTTTGGCTGTGACTGAACCAAGCATAGCTCTGGAAGACCATCGCATGATGTCTATAGCTGTCTCTCCCACAAAGTCCGCCAAGAGTTCTATCTCTTCAAGTGCCTTGATGATTTGACACTTAGGCAGCTGGATTTAAATTGCATATTCCAGGTTATGCGTCTACACTCACATAGCGGTTGCTATGGATGACCAAGCTACGGCTAGGTAGGACTTTCTCAAGTCTGCGTCAATGTGTCTATCTAAGACATTATGAAAATAGGAAGAGTCTTCCTTTGGCAGTGTCACATTCTTGGCCAGTCTAGAAACTGCCACATCCACCATCAGTAGGTTAGATAAAAA
Organism: Glandirana rugosa; assembly: GCA_018402905.1. NCBI lineage: Eukaryota > Metazoa > Chordata > Amphibia > Anura > Ranidae > Glandirana > Glandirana rugosa. The sequence goes on from BLSH010005070.1 coordinate 142,715, forward strand.
GGTACCAACTTTTCCGTGAGTGGATACAATTTCTGCGACCACTTTGTTGATGGCGATTTTCTTTCGCCTTTCCCCCATTACGGCCTTAATGAATGGTGGCACCATTGCAAACTCCAAGCCCGAACCTTCAGGATCCATAGCTGAGGAGAGGGTGGGATCTTCTGTCTGGAAGGTTGGCTGTAATACTGGGTCTGGGGAATCAGCCCGCCTAATCTGATGGGCTGGCATCACCCTTGAAGTGCCTGGTACCTCTCTAGTTAGAGGGGGTTTAATGGCTGGGTTTAGCCCAGGTGCAGGGTCCACACAATGTTTGTCCACTTCATTCTTGGTTGTCTGAGACAACCGGAAGATTCTGCCAGGGAGTTTTGGACTACTCTCCTGGGCAAGATTGACCTCTGCTGACTCTCATACTCCTGGTCTACTGGCCAGCTGCCTGAAGCAGTTGCTGCAAATTAGCTTTCCTGGCATAGGGTCATCTCCATATGACCAACACTGGAGGAGAAGCTATGCGCCCTTTGTACTGGGGTCTGCCAGGACTTGGAGGAGTCACTCTCTGCCCTGGAAATTTCCTGATGGTCCAGAGGGTCTCCGGACCTCCTAGAGCCGGAGTGTAAGTGGCCAGGGCTAAAATAGACAGCAAGGCACGCTCATCAGGGCAGAATGCACTCTTTTCTCCCGCGTCTTCTTACTTACCCAAAAGGTGGCCTTTACCTGATAGTGCGGTGGTCTTAGTTTTGTGGTGTTAGGCTCATGCTGGCGGAAGAACCGAAAGGTGCAAATGGGACTGCATGGTAATAGAGAGAAATAAGGGAAGCGAGAGGGAGAGGGAGAATTTACATATACATACATACATACACGCACACACACACACACTTTTTAGATAAAATAAATGTGTGCAAACCCCCCATGCCCTAGTAATACATTCTTCCTTGCTCCCTCCTTCTATCCCCATTCCTAGAATAGCAAGACCTATCTGTCATAGACTGTTCCCCAAAATGAGATGCCGCCTCTCTAAATGCCTCAAAATCGCAAGGCATCCATTACCTGCCCATTAGTGCCCTTTAGATAGAGCACTTGAGAGAGATTCGGCCCTCCCCCACCTCTGTAATAAATCAAAAAAGGGCCAGTACAATTGGAGGGAAGCCAACGCCTATCCACACAAAACGACATTTTAAGCTGGCTACACACTATACAATCCACTGCAGATTTTCTCCTTCAGATTTACCAAAACCACACAATAAGAGGTCACACCCTAAGAGCTTCAATTTGTAAGCAATCAGGCAACAGAAAGCTGCACAGGGTGCATGCGGTCTTAGAGACATGAGAGCAAGAGAAAGAAAAAAGTTTATAAAAAACTGACAGACCTGGAAAGAGTTCCATAGGAGAGAAGACATCATGCAGTCCCAGCTGCTGGATCCGGACTCCAAAGCAGGCATGCCACAAGAGGGATATCATCTCTGATTAGAGAACACCTCGGCCCCAAAAGACCACCAGAAGGGGCTCCCCACATTGTTGGTGCTTTTAGCGACCTAAGATGTGGGACCTCGCACTGGGAGAGGCTTGAACCCAGGCGGACTCCGACATAGTCTGCAGGTAAGAGCTTATCCTTATCCGAACGGTCTTGTAGGTGTTGTAGGTGTTGATCTTTGAGGACAAAAAGGAGAATGGGGGAGGTAGCGCTCAGTCAGACTTTTATAGAGCTAATCAGGTCCTGTGGGTGGATATGGGGCGGAGCTATATCATATGTATGCTGCCATGTTTGTGTCAGGAAATCTTGCTTTTTTGTAGGTGACCAAATACTTATTTTCCACCATAATTTGCAAATAAATTCTTTAAAAATCAGACAATGTGATTTTCTGGATTTTTTTTTTCTCATTCTGTCTCTCATAGTTGAAGTGTACCTATGATGAAAATTACAGGCCTCTCTCATCTTTTTAAGTGGGAGATCTTGCACAATTGGTGGCTGACTAAATACTTTTTTGCCCCACTGTACTTACCGATTCGTATCGGTCACGTTGGTTACCTGGCCCACACTATTCTCCCTATTGGTTACCCTTCCTACCGGTTCGTACCGGTTCATACCATTTCCCACCACCGATTCGCATAGATTCACGTCATTTCCCTACCACAGGTTCACATTTGTTCAGGTCACTCCTTACTACCGATTCAAATCGGTTTGTGTCACTTCTCTGTTCATTGTTATCTTACCTAACGATTAGCACCGGTTCATGTCATTTTCATACCAACGATTCGCATTGGTTCATGTAATTTTCCTACCAACAATTCGCATTGGTTCATGTCATTTTCATACCAATGATTCGCATCGGTTCTTGTAATTTTCATACCAATGATTCACATCGGTTCATGTAATTTTCATACCAATGATTCGCATCGGTCCATGTCATTTTCATACCACCGATTCGCATCGGTTCATGTCATTTCCTACCACCAATTCGCATTGGTTTATGTCGTTTTCATACCACCGATTTGCATCGGTTCATGTCATTTTTATACCACCGATTCGCATCGGTTCATGCTATTTCCTACTACCTATATAAATAAATATAAATAAATTAAGAAAATTCGATCTAAACACTGGTCAATTTTAAAAAAATGACCATATACTGGGTCCAACCCTCCCTGAAAGACCGGGGGTTGTGTTCAGGGGCTCAGGGAGCCTGAGATACAGGGTGGCACCTAACATACCGGACCCACCAATTAGACCTATATTTTTCCAGGATTTAAAGGGATATTATTTCTGTAAACAGTGCAAAGCTTGCAAAATGAATATACTAATGGGAAGGGAGATTGAGTCTTTTAGCTCCTCTGTTACAGGGAGAACCTATAGTATTGAATCATGTATTACCTGCAGCACCACTAATGTGGTATACCTCATTAAATGCCCGTGTGGGCTAGACTACGTGGGGAGAACTACACGTAGCCTGGCCATTAGATTGGGCGAACATGTTTCTAATATTAAAAAGGAATTTCCAGGCCACAGTGTGTCCAGACATTATGATCTTAAACATTGGATAGATCCAGCTGGCACCATGTTTACAGCTATAGAGAAATTTATTCCACACTGGAGAGGAGCCAATGCCAAAAGATCCATCTCTCAGGCAGAAACAGGATGGATTTATAGACTTAAGAGTTATGCGCCGTTTGGTCTCAACATAGATTGGGATATTAATGGTTTTATTAATAACAGCTGAATATGTAATTCTCTCCCTTTTCCTCTATTGAAATGGAGTTTTTTGGGCTGTTTGTCTAAATCATGGAATTTTGTGAACCTCATGTCACAATGGGGGCGGCTACAGTGTTTTTTTTAAAAATATTTACATTATAAGTATGTTTTTTTAAAACAAATGATATCATATGTCAGATTTTTTTAAATTTTAGGTTACCGCAAATCAAGTTTTTTAAATTATTTTTTTTAGTTTTGGAATATATTCTGAATTTTGAGTAGGCACCTGTGTTCTATCATTTGAACCAACAGTAACTGGTCCATTTATTATAACTTCTGGGCTATGGGTGGTGGCCGCCATCTTTTTGGCAGGCATGAGGACGCCAGGCTACCATTTAACTTAATTCATTTTCATCTATCTCCATTAGCTTTAACCCTGTTGCTGAGTGACGTGGGGTATTTATTTGCGTGATTTGAACGTGTGGGCGTGCCTCTGATGATGTCAGATGTGACAAAACCGGTTGGAGCTACGCACACACGTCCACCACGCTGAACTGCGTGGCGCGTCGCGGCCATCTTTGTAACTGGTGAAACGCCATCAACACGTTTGTATCTGCAGCTTCCATGTGAGTGTTATTTTATATGGCAATAAATGTTGTTTTAAAACGTTATCACGCCATGTGGAGCTTTTTTATTTTTGTATGGTACCACACCTGAGGGATTGTGTCAGTTTGGTCAACGGGTGGAAGAGAGGTTAAGCTGACATTTCTGATGACCTGTCTCTGCATTGGGACCTTGGAAGGAGCAGCAGTTTCATTGAGCCTGAATACCTATCAGTAATTGAAGCGTGTTTGACCGCTCTTATCTAGGGGTTCACACGCATTGGGGTAAGAGTGGTGTGATCCTGGTGTAGTGTGACCCACGTATTTCTTCACTTCATGCACGGGAACTGGGAATTCTCTTGTCCTTTTTCTACTACTTAAAAATCCTTGAACATTTATCATCTCTCTGCTATTTGAAGATTTTGGACATTTGCCAGCCCTGCACTTTATTATTTATATTTCCTACTACCGATCGCATCGGTTCATGTTATTTCCTACTACCAATTTGCATCGGTTCATGTTATTTCCTACTACCGATTCACATCGGTTCATGTTATTTCCTACTACCGATTTGCATCGGTTCATGTTATTTCCTAGTACCGATTCACATCGGTTCATGTTGTTTCCTACTACCGATTTGCATTGGTTCATGTTATTTCCTACTACCAATTCGCATCAGTTCATGTCATTTCCTACTACCTAATCGCATTGGTTCATGTCAGTTCGTACTACCAGTCCGTATCGGTTCATTTCATCACTCTGTGCACATCATCCCCCTGCCTACCGATTCATATCGGTCCAGGTTCTACTCCAAAGACAATTACGAACAGTCACGGAGACAATGCATTCTTTGTAAACCCTACAAACTCGCCTTCAGCTGCACAGACCCTTGCTATCGTTGCAAGCACTTCTTTGACAGCACTACACTACGCGGCAATCACAAAAAGATATACTGTCTCTCACATTCACCATAAACACACCTTCAGTGACAGCCACCTTATCACAAACATTGCAAACACAACTAAGCACAACTTCTAAGCACAATCGCTGCGAGCATTCATAAACGTCACTTGCAAATTGCAGCAAGCATGCATACGAGCATTGCGTCACGCGTTACGGTAAGCATGCACATGCATAACTCTTTTGCAAAACTCTGCCAGCACGCATCTACGTAAACCCCTTGCAATAGCTGCGAGCACGCACAAGCTCAAATTTCTTGCAATTGCTGCAAAGCACGTATTTGCATGAACTCTTTGCAATCACTGCGAGTATCCATCAACATAGACCTCTTCGCAGTTGCTACAAGCACGCATAAGCAAAACTTCTTGCAATCACTGCAAGCACGTATTCACATTAATTCCTTGCAATCGCTGCGAGCATGCATCAACCTAAATCCCTCGCAATCGCTGCAAGCACGCATAAACAAAATGTATTGCAGTCGCTGCAAGCACGTATTTACATTAACTCGTCGCAGTCGCTGTGAGCACACATCAACACAAATCCCTTGCGAGCATGCATACCAAACTTCCTGCAATCGCTGCAAGCACCTACTTTAACTCCTCGCAATTGCTGCAAGCGCGCATGTATGCAATTGCTGCGCGCACACATATTTGCAATCGCTGCAAGCAACCCCTCGCAATCACTGCAAGCACACATCAACTCAAATCCTTCGCTGCAAGCACGTATACTACATTTCTTGCAATCGCTGCAAATACATATTTACATATACTCTCTGCATTTGCTGCAAGCACGCATCTACACAAATCCCTCGCAATCGCTGCGACTACGCCTACTAAACTTCTTGCAATCGCTGCAAATATGTATTTACATATACTCCTCGCAATCGCTGCGAGCACGCATCAAAAAATCCCTCGTAATCACTGCGGCTATACATACCAAACCTCTTGCAATCACTGCTAGCGTGTACTTACATTAACTCCTCACAATTGCTGCGAGCGCGCAACTACACAATCCCTCGCAATCGCTGCAAGCACACACACTTGCAAATGCTGCAAGTACGTATTTACAATAACTGCTCGTAATCGCTGTGAGCACACATCAACACAAATCCCTCGCAATTGCTGTGAGCACACACACTAAATTTCTTGCAATCGCTGCAAATATGTATTTACATATACTCCTCGCAATCGTTGCGAGCACGCATCTACACAATCCCTCGCAATCGCTGTGAGAACACACTTGCAATCACTGCAAGCACACATACTTGCAATCGCTGCAAGCACATATTACATCAACCCCTCACAATCGCTGTGAGCAGGTACACACAAATCCTTACAACCACGTTCTCAGTGGCACACAATCAGCCACATACCATTTTAGTCGCACTTAATCGGCCACTCCTCTTTAGTGGCAGTCACTCAGGAGCCACTCATTATTTTCTCTGTCATTTCTCCAGAAAAAAAAACCCAACATAGGGTTCACTTCTTCATCAGAGCTACCCGCATAACAGGGGTGGGACAGTCCGTTCAGGAAAATAAGAGATATACATTTTTCACTCATGTCACCCCTACTACAGGTTTGCGGTTGACCAGGCTTCGATCCTTACCAGGACCTCCCTACTAGAGCGTCAGTTAGGTGTAGTCTCTTTGTCACATTATTCTGCACTATCATGCTGTTACGACTCCTCTTGACACGTGCTCCCCCTTGTTTTTTCTTATAGTCGCAGCCATGTCATGGGTCAGCAGTGCAGACTTCTTATCCACCCCTCTGTCACCCTCTGTGGGCTCAGAGAGCGGCAGCGTGCAGTCCCTCAGGGGATGGACCATACCCAAGCTCACAGCAGAGCTGCGGTGCAGGTGTTCTCCCTACCCCACTACAGCCAGGAAGCCTGAGCTCTCCAGGCTGCTCTTCAAACTGGAGTGTCATTGACACAGAGCTTTTCTGCCACCACTTCGCCGATCTATGTTCCCTGTTTTGGGCTATTTGCCAATCCTCCACCGTACGGAGAACTGGTGCTCTCATACAGTTACTAAATGCCCCTCAACTTTCCCTCCACCTTTGGTACCAGTCAGAGCTTGCTGGCCCCACATAACCACACCAGGGGGACGAGTTGGGACAGCCTATTCCGTCGGTGGGGGTGCGTATCAATCTGCATCCCGCAGTAATCTTAAATATGTACTTGGAGTGGTATTTGGCAATCTACATGCCCATAGCAGAGCCCTACCTCCCAACCAATTCTCCCAAATCAAACCTTTTGCAGGGCGTACTATCCCCTATCAGGGATGTTTAACTTTGCTGTAAGGATTATCCCTCAGGGGCGGTCCTTCATTTCACGCCTCTTAGTCTTCCTCACTTAGGTAAAAACCCTGATCAAGTTCTCAGGCTGGGCCCAGCAGCAATAACAGATATGACAACGTGGGGCGAAATCCTCGCAAACTGAAACAGCATATCTGTTTATTCCGTTAGCATCAGCTTTATCACCTAGTCACGGATACCGCAGCCTCCACAGGTGTCACTGCAATTTTTGGCCATCACTGGTTCGCAGGGCCATGGCCACCAGAATCCTTCAGGTGCCCGGTTTTAGTCAGTCATCCCCCCTTTTGTTAACTCTATCCCATTAGGGCAGCAGCTCACGCTCCGGAGCAACGATAGGTGACACAAGGAATGTCCTATCTTTCGTATCGTATTGCCACACACAGCTGGCTGTTTCTCATAACACTATCAAGCTTTACCCAGTGGGGTTCCAGCATTTCCTGTCCTTACAGGACCCTGGAAAGCCATCTGTGTTCATAGCCCACACAATGAGATCCCTCATACGTGGCATCCAGAAACATCAGCCCGTAGCCATTGGCAAACGCTTACCCATCACCAATGCTATCTTTAGGGACATGTCTAAAATCCTGGCCTGTTCCCATTTGGGGTTATGCCCAATCTAGTAGTCCAAGCGGCCATATACCTGGCCTTCTATGGTTTTCTGTGGCATAGGGAATTCACCAAGCAGCCAGATACTATGCAGACACCACCTGACTAACATGCAAGACTATTATGTCCTTCATCTCGCGGTCTCCAGAACTCAACAATTCTGACCCGGGGGTCGACATCAACCTCTTTCAGACTAACAACGCCTGGTGCCCAGTAGTGGTACTCGACGGGCTACTGTCTCACCTGCCCAGTCAATCTGACTGTAGCCCGTCATTGCCTTTTCCAACCAGCCCTCTGAGTGGCAGCCAATTTATCAGGCACGTTAAGGTCCTATGGGTGAACTTAGGCTTTGACCCCGGTTGGTACTCTGGACATTCCTTCAGGATCGGAGCAGCCTTGACTGCATCTCAGCATGCAGTACCACACCTAGTGATCAAGGAATTCGCTAGATACATTCCAAATCCTCAGTTGGAGATGGCATAAACCTTCACTAAACTTGCTCAATGATCACAGTACCAATAAAGGACTACTTCCCTAAAACTGGATATTTTTGCCCCCTTCGCTTGGCATACCGACCAGATGACCAGGGCACACCTCAGGTCTATTTATGTTGTAAGTCTAGTCGTGTGTTTATGTGATCCCCATCTATCTTCGGTCAGAGGGCTACGACCATAAATAAGAAGGCCAGTATGCTGGCCTGAACTTATGGGAGGAGCCTGGAGGGTATTTAAGCAGCTCACTCCCCCATGCTCTTGGTCGGTTCCAGTGTGCAATACCCTCCCTCCCATCCCCCCTTTTAGGGCACTTCTCAGCAAATTCTTCTCCACAATCTCCATTACTTATATAGGGTATGCCCCCTTCGCTTGGCATACCGACCAGATGACCAGGGCACACCTCAGGTCTATTTATGCTGTAAGTCTAGTTGCGTGTTTATGTGATCCACATCTATCTTCGGTCAGAGGGCTACGACCATAAGTATTTAAAACAACCTTACTAATATTCTTTCTCTCACTGATAACAATCAATAAATCCTTTTTGAAAAACGTCATCAAAAGTTTCACATCACCCTCTCCCAAAACAAAAACCACGCTGCAATCAAACTCTTTTTTTCTTCACAATTCCCTACTAAATTAAACCCTCCATTCTTATTATTTGAACAGATCTGTATTAATTCTCCAAGAGACAAAGGAGTGATCTCTAAGCTATATACTTATCTAAATGAATTGAACAACCCGGATAAAACTAACACAATGTTAAAATGAGAGTCAGAAATAGGCCAGGTGATATCCCTGAAGGACTGGCAACAAATGATAAGAAACATGTGCAAAAGCAATAGAGTTCCCGTATTCAAAGAAACCCCTATTAAAATACTAACTAGGTGGTATATGACTCATTCCAAAATTCATTCTTACTATCCATCAATTTCCCCGTTGTGCTTCAGAGGATGTAATTCTCTAGGCTCACTTCTACACATATTTTGGGAGTGCTCATCCCTTAAACCCCTCTGGCACAAAGGTTGTTCAACAATCCATATTATAACAGGTAAAGCTGTTGTCTTATCACCACGAATCTGCCTACTTTATTCCAATATTCCGGATATACCTCACTCAGCTATGAATCTAATTCACACCCTGTTACACACGGTCCAATGGACAATAGCTTGCAACTGGCAATCACCACTTCTTCTTTGGCCTCAGGTCATTTCACGCATGGATATGATTAAATTAACAGAATATATTTACCATACCATTTTGGACAGCATGCATATCTACCACAAGAAATGGAAACTCTGGCATACTCCACATCATATATAAACCCATTAATGAAGTCAATACTACATTAATCTCTTCCGACTCAAGTGACACTTTTCCATTACTATCTGAATGCTTTATATTCTATGTAATTTGACGATGCTGGCTTTGATTGAAATGTACTCTGTATGATAATCTGTAAAATCTTTTGATCTTCCAATTAAAATTGTTGGTAAACAAAATAAAACTATCAATACTTCCTGCTGACACCACAGATTGTGGAAGAGAGTTACACATCCTTACCACCCTGACAGTTAAAACCCCCTACACAGCTAAAGGTTAAACAGCTTCTCTTCCAGTCTCACGCGTGGCCCTATGTGTCCTTGCACTCCATAGGACTGAAAAGTTTCATACTTGCCCTGGGATCACTGTTGAGATATTTGTATATCACTATCATATCTACTCAAGCGTCTCTTCTCCAGGGAGAATAACTTTAGCGCTTGCAGTTGTTCATCGTAATTGAGGTCCTCCAGTCCCCATATTATTTTTTTTGCCCTTCTCTGGACTCTCTCCAGCTTCAGCACATCCCTCCTGAGGACTGGTGACCAGAACTGGACAGAATACTCCAGATGTGTCAGTATTATAGTTTTATCTCTGGAGTAAATCCCCTTTTTAATGCATGCTAATATTCTGCTGGCTTTGCTTGCTGCAGCTTGGCATTGCGTGCTATTGCTCAGTCTGTCTTCTACTATGACCCCCAGATCGTTCTCCATCCTGGAATCCCCCCCTGGGGTAAGTGCATAACTTGCATTTATATTTTTAACCCTCAAGTGCATTACCTTACATTTTTCAATGCTAAACCTAATTTGCCATCTAGTTGCCCACTCCATTCATTTATTTAGGTCCTCTGTTAGAGATGAGAGGACTCCTTCATGTAGAGAAGGTTGGAGTTTTACAACGTGAATGGAATAATTTTAGGGTTGCTCCTATCATTGGGTGCTTGCCAATGTTGTCTTTCTTTGTGTGTGCAGACCATGGTATAGTAGTCAACGGGCTAGCATTCCAATTTTGTTCTATGGTCACTCTTGCTTTTTTGCATGAGTGTAGGAACCACTCTGCAATTCTCTGTAAATGACATGTGTAACACTAATTGTTAGGGTTTAACAGGCTTAGACCTCTAAATGTTTGTTTATCAATATTTTTTACCTTTTGTTTCTAGAGAGATGAAGAATTGTTTTCCGAACAGAGGTCTCTTGTCTAACCACATAAAAACAGCAAATTTAAGATAGACTTGTAAAATTGCTAAGCTGACCTGATGCAAGTCACAACCGGAGGTGCCTTCATGCACATTTAAAAGCGCTACATGAGCCCTGAAAACCAGGATTCTTGCATCTGCAAGCTTTGACATTTCCTGGTAGTGTTGAAGGCAAGCCCACCCTCTTTCTCCTCCAACACAATCGTGTTGTCCAGTGAGTTTGCCCAGAGCAGTAATGAGCTAATAAATAAATGCAGGAGACCGAAGTGACAGACAAAGCTGCAACACTATCAAGTAATTCTAGTTTGCCAATTAGACTACCCTATGTCATCAGAGGTCCTGCAGCACATTTGCAAACTATTAAAGATACGAACACTTTTTGCAACTAGTCAGTTCACTTTTTTTTTTTTTTACAACGGGTGTGCTTTAGGCTAAGGGTGTTCTTACGGTAAATGAATGCACTTAGTGATTGCATGACATAAGCCCTACCTGTTCCACATACCTGCACCAGCACAGCTATGTACATGATACCATCGTCACAAAGACAACAAAGCTGAATGTAATGTGAGAAGCTGTAAGGACTGTGAGATCTGATCTGACATCTAAAAGGAACTTAGGAGACAAAAGCTGCAGTTCCACAGTCAAAGGTTTCTGAGAAGTTACGCTAACACGTGAGTACTTACAGTATATATTGTATGTATCTATATAGCCCTGACCTATAACATAACACTTTAAGCTTTAATATTTTTATATATTCTTCCTCTAATTTATCATATCTAGTGAGTGTATCCACAAACGTTTCCCTTTCCTGTGTGCATTTGCTTTGGACTAAAAGCAGCCATGCCAATTTACACTGCATTAGTAATTTCTGCTGTAGTCACTGCTGTCACTTAGGCATATGTCCAAAGGAAGATTATATAGAGTCTACAGCACAGGGAGATAAAAACTATGTAAAGCAAAAAGTGTATTTTTTTTAACAAAAACATTTTGTGATCCTGCTTTACTTTACAGTACTTTACAAAGATATGGATTCTTTTGTGCCAGCTTAGTTCTATGCTATGTATAGATATACTATGTATACTGTATATATGAGGGGCGTTCAAACTGGGACTTTTGAGTTTATATAATAAGGGGACAAATTTCAAGGAGTGGAGACTGCATTTAATTTCTGATATACTCCACCCCCTATATTCATACACGTATCCCAGCATTTCACTAATGCCTGGAAATCTTCGGGCATAGAAAGATTTGTCAATATGCCTGAACCCTCCTAGGACAGACTGCTTCACTTCATCATCAGTGCTGAAATGAAAGATTTGCCTCTTGTGCAGTTTCACGGCAGGTTATGCGATGATTATCAAGCGCTGAATGTTCATAGGAATGACTGCTGTAAGCTGGGAACCACCGCGGCCATGTTCATCACTGGTGGACGTACAGCCATCTTTGAAATTTTTACACTATTCAAATGTCTTACTGTGGCTGAGCTATTCATCATCCTACTGTGCTTGAAGTCTTCTGTAGATATCCACAGGTTTTACACCTTCCTTCTCAAGAAACTTCATCACCACATGCTATTCCAAGGACGCACTAACACTGCGGTGTGCCATCTTGATTAATGGTCTCTGGACTGGCCCACGACATGTTCACTGCCTATCAGTAATAGAACACACTTGCTACTTGCTACTGCATGTAGTGCCACCATGTTATCATTCCCTTTTTATACCTGTAAAATTAAAAATCATAGTTGGACTTGAACTCTATATATACAATATATTGCCAAAAGTATTGGGATGATTGCCTTTACACGCACATAAACTTTAATGGCATCCCAGTCTTAGTCCGTAAGGTTCAAAATTGAGTTGGCCCACCCTTTGAAGCTATAGCAGCTTCAATTCTTCTGGGAAGGCTGTCCACAAGGTTTAGGAGCATGCCTATGGGAATGTTTGACCGTTCTTCTAGTAACGCATTTGTAAGGTCAGGCACTGATGTGGAAGGCCTGACTTGCAGTCTCTGCTCTAATTCATTCCAAAGTTGTTCTATTGGGTTGAGGTCAGGACTCTGTGCAGTTAAGTTCCTCCATCCCAACCTTGGTCATCCATGTCATTTTTGGACCTTGCTTTGTGCACTGGTCCAAATCATTTGGGGAAGGGGGGATTATGGTGTGAGTTGTATTGCAGGGTTAGGCTTTGCCCCTTAGTTCCAGTAAAAGGAACTCTTAAGGCGTCAGCATACCAAGACATTTTGGACAATTACATGCTCCCAACTTTGTGGGAACAGTTAGGGGATGACCCCTTCCTGTTCCAACATGACTGCGCACCAGTGTAAAAAAGCAAGGTCCATAAAGACATGGATGAGAGAGTTTGGGGTGGAGAAATTTTACTGGCCTGAACAGAGTCCTGACCTCAACCCGATAGAACACCTTTGGGATGAATTAGAGCAGAGACTGCTAGCCAGGCCTTCTTGTCCACATCCGTGTCTAACCTCACAAATGTGCTTCTGGAAGAATGGTCAAACATTCCCATAGACACACTCCTTATGGACAGCTTTCCCAGAAGCTGTTATAGCTGCAAAGGGTGGACCAACTCAATACTGAAGCCTACGGACTAAGACAGGGATGCCATTAAAGTTCATGTGCACATAAAGGCAGGCGTCCCAATACTCTTGGTAATATAGTGTATATATATATATATACAGTATATATATATATATATATATATATATATATATATATGTACACACGCACACACGCACATGCACATATATACATTCCTATACATACTCAGTATTTCACAAAAGTGAGTACACCCCTCACATTTTTGTAAATATTTTATTATATCTTTTCATGTGACAACACCGAACAAATGACACTTTGCTACAATGTAAAGTAGTGAGTGTACAGCTTATATAACAGTGTAAATTTGCTGTCCTCTCAAAATACCTCAACACACAGCCATTAATGTCTAAACCATTGGCAACAAAAGTGAGTACACACCTAAGTGAAAATGTCCAAATTGGGCCCAATTAGCCATTTTCCCTCCCCGGTGTCATGTGACTTGTTAGTATTACAAGGTCTCAAGTGTGAATGGGGACCAGGTGTGTTAAATGTGGTGTTATCACTCTCACTTTCTCATACCGGTCATTGGAAGTTCAACATGGCACCTCATGGCAAAGGACTCTCTGAGGATCTTAAAAAAAGAATTGTTGCTCTACATAAAGATGGCCTAGGCTATAAGAAGATTTCCAAGACCCTGAAACTGAGCTGCAGCATGGGGGCCAAGACCATACATCGGTTTAACAGGACGGGTTCCACTCAGAACAGGCCTCACCATGGTCGACCAAAGAAGTTGAGTGCACGTGCTCAGCATCATATCCAGAGGTTGTCTTTGGGAAATAGACTTATGAGTGCTGCCAGCATTGCTGCAGAGGTTGAAGGGGTGGGGGATCAGCCTGTTTGTGCTCAGACCATACGCCGCACACTGCATCATATTGGTCTGCATGATTGTTGTCCCAGAAAGAAGCCTCTTCTAAAGATGATGCACAAGAAAGCCTGCAAACAGTTTGCTGAAGACAAGCAGAAGAAGGACATGGATCACTGGAACCATGTCCTATGGTCTGATGAGACCAAGATAAATTTATTTGGTTCAGACGGTGTCAAATGTGTGTGGCAGTAACCAGGTGAGGAGTACAAAGACAAGTTTGTCTTGCCTACAGTCAAGCATGGTGGTGGGAGTGTCATGTTCGGGGAATGCATGAGTGCTGCTGACACTGGGGAGCTACAGTTCATTGAGGGAACCATGAATGTCAACATGTACTGTGACATACTGAAGCAGAGCAAGATCCCCTCCCTTCGGAGACTGGGCCACAGGGCAGTATTCCAACTGGGGTTGCCACATCATCCCTTTAATCCAGGACACATACTAATTACACAGGTTCTGTTGGTAATTAAACTCACTTGTTGCCTTATCTGCATTAAATTAACCTCAGAACCTGTGTAATTCATTTGTGTCCTGGATTAAAGGGATGATGTGGCAACCCTAATTCCAACATGATATTGATTCCACACCACCTCCAAGATGACCACTGCCTTGATAAAGAAGCTGAGGGTAAAGGTGATGGACTGGCCAAGCATGTCTCCAGACCTAAACCCTATTGAGCATCTGTGGGGCCTCATCAAATGGAAGGTGGAGGAGCGCAAGGTCTCTAACATCCACCAGCTCTGTTATGTTGAGGAGTGGAAGAGGACTCCCGTGGCAACCTGTGAAGCTCTGGGGAACTCCATGCCCAAGAGGGTTAAGGCAGTGCTAGAAAATAATGGTGGCCACACAAAATATTGACACTTTGGCCCCAATTTGTACATTTTCACTTAGGGGTGTACTCACTTTTGTTGCCAGCGGTTTAGACATTAATGGCTGTGTGTTGAGTTCTTTTGAGGGGACACCAAATTTATACTGTTATACAAGCTATACACTCACTACTTTACATTGTAAGAGTGTAATTTCTTCAGTGTTGTCACATGAAAATATATAATAAACTATTTACAAAAATCTGAGGGGTGTACTCACTTTAGTGAGATTGTGAGATACTGTGTGTATGTATATATATATATCCTGCTTGTTCTGGGTCTAGGACGCAAAAATATTTAAGCTACACACAGCCAGGTGTGAGCTTTACGATGATTTTTAATAGTTGCTTAACAGATGGAACAGATTGATTTATATGGTGTGGCCTAAAGAAGCATATGACAGCAATCAATAACATACAATTGACGCACTGCATGAGATTAATTGCTGCTACGTACTTGTAGTGTATCTTTTTTTAATATATTTTTTATTGAGTTTCAGATTAGAAATTCACAAGAAAAAATAAACTAACAAAAACAAAGTAGATCAAAGCATAGGGAACCATTTGTTCTAGATTAGAGACCCTTAGTAATTAATCACTAACAGCTTTAGTAGCATGTTTGAGCAATTAAAAATATGTTGTAGCTCTAACCTTGAAGTACATTATTGACTATTGGTCGCATAACCTGCTGCCAAAAATTGCTGCTTTAACCAATCACCATGTTGTATTAATAATGATCTTCAGATGTGTGTTTTAAATTTTGGAGGACTCACTGGTAGATCACAGTGATAGCAATCATTAACTAGGAGATCAGCTAGTTTCATTTCTGGAAGAATTTCAAGTACCGAATATTCCACAACTGTGGCCCCTTTCACACTGGGACCGCCCGAGCTTCAGCGGTAAACCGCCGCTAATTTAGCGGCAATCTACCGCTGTAATAGCAGCGATATGGCGCCGCTATTCGAGCGGCAGCACAGCACTTTTAACCCCCCTACAACGGGTTAAACAGGGGTTAAAAGTGCCGGCGCTCCCGGAGCGGTGTACAGCCACTACGGGAGTGCTGCCCATTCAATTTAATGGCAGGAGCGGTGGAGGAGCGGTGAATACACCGCTCCACACATTCCTGAAAAATCATGCTTGCAGGAGTTTAATTTTACTCCTGCAAGCGCACCGCCCTGAGCCGCCCCAGTGTAAGAGGACACACTGGGTTGAATGGGGAGACGCTTTACAGGCGCTATTTTTAGCGCAATAGCGCCTGTAAAGCGCCTCAGTGCGAAAGGGGCCTTAGGTAGATTCGATTTTAGGTGCCCTTACTGCCGGACCAAGAAGTGTTGTTTAACCACTTACCAACAGGACCCCATTTTTTCATTTGTTGGTTACAAACTAAAAACTGTTTTTTTGCTAGAAAATTACTTAGAGCCCCCAAACATTATATATATATTTTTTCAAACACCCTAGAGAATAAAATGGCGATCGTTGCAATACTTTTTGTCACACGGTATTTGCGCAGTGGTCTTTCAAGCGCGATTTTGAAATGACAACAGAATAAAAAATTGAGTTTTTTCACTTTAAAAAGGGTTTTTTAGCGCGAACTTTCTGGTGACGCGTTTATGGCACACTGTTTTTCATAACGTTGCTAGCGGTAAAATAAGAGATCCCACAAACTTTTTTATATATATATTACAAACCCCCGAGATTCATTAAAAGATCGTTTTTTTGTCAAAAATCAAACATTGGTTGTTTACTTTTTTACCCCAGGACAACCATTCACCAATTTGTTGTGAAGAACCAGGCCGTCATTCCCGTGGATTTTAGCTTAGATGGATTCCGGGGAAA
>BLSH010005070.1:223478-240354 GCA_018402905.1 Glandirana rugosa
GATTTATTTTGTCGTTTTTGTTTTCGCCCGGACCAGTCACAGATGCCTACACACTTTATACCACACTAACTCCCGTCGATATTCCACTTGACATACAAATAATGTTTATAAGTAATGTACTGTTTTTGAAAAGGTGGGGTACACATATCACAGGTCTGGGACCGTAGGGAGGTGGGGAAAGGGGGTGATAAGGGGCGTGGGGAGACCATTGGGGGAGACTCAGGCACCCCTCGACTTCCGGATACATAGGACTGTCCCCATGAGAGACACTATACACATGGGGTGGAAAAGTTTTTGTCATGTAATGAATATTTGTAATAAACATACAGTTCACCTTATAGCTGCCCTCAATCACACCATATTTCACACATCCGTAGACACTGACCAGGCCCGCTTTTGTTTTTGCTGTTTTATTTAGGGGAAATGATTTGGACGGGTATAAGGGATGACTTTGGGATGCCCAAAGAATTATAGTGCACAAACTTCATATACATTCCTGTATATGCACACTTCACTGCAGACTTTCCCTCTGCAGACTGTTACTCCTCACAACTCTCCAGCACTCAACTTGCTGACCGTTTCTCCTACTGTTCTCTCTCCAGCACTGAACTTAGTAAATCATCACTCCATTACTTCTCTCCAGCACTGCACTTAGTTTCCAGCTTGAAAGGAAATGTATTAAGCTTCTCTGTTCCTTTCTCTTTACCGCGGCTAGCACATGGCGAGGCCTACTCTCAGCAGAAGCTCCAGAACACCCATTACAGGCCAGGGATCACGGCCCCTGAATGTGTAGCAGAAAGTACTTGAGTGCTAGCTGGGCCTTTGATGGACTACAACTCCTAGCCCATCCTTCTTCCAGGTCCCACTTACCTGCTTTTCCTCAGTGACTCTCCTTTCTCTGAACTGGCTCCCAAGGCTCCCACAGACTGTCCACTATTCTTCTCCCAGCCTGTCCAGCACTTTCTCTTGCAGTTCCCAAGCAACTCACCAAACCGGTGGATCACTTTAAAGTCTCTCACTGTGTAGCACCTCCGTTGTTCTCCTGTTCGCTGTGCGATTACAGGAATCACCAGCTTCCTGGCTGCACCCGAACCTCCAGGCCCCAAGGTCACCCTCCCAAGAATGGGGTGACCTCCCGGGTAGGGGCCTCCACAGTACCTCTGTTATATCTCCAGACTTCCACCTGACACTTCTTCTCCTCCCAGACAGGGCTGACTAAAAGTATTTAAGGAGGCCTGCCCCCTGCCAATACTCCAGATGGCACCACCTATCTCTGGCCAGAAACTATCCCCAGGTTTCTAGAAAGAAATGGGAGGTTCTGGTGACCTCATCTGTCAAGTCCACTCAATTCACCCTGAGCCTCTCCTCCAACACAGTTTGAAGATGCTTGTAGAACAGTGATATGGCTTCTCCCGGATAATTTATTCTTTTCACAAACAGTTTGAAGATGATTTTAGAACACTGCTATGGCTTCTCCCGCTAATTTATACTTTTCTCACACAGTTTGAAGATGGTCCCCATCCACCTCCATTTTTGATTTTTTTTATGTGATTTTTTTTTTTTTTATTATTTTAAGTTATTTCCCTATCCCCATTTCTTTGTAGGACACTTGTCCGACCCTTACCCCAATTTTCCTTCCTTTTGCAGACCTCTAAGACTTTCCAGGACTTTGTTACAGCCATTTTTGTGCCTAAAAGTTTGGGTCCCCATTGATTTCAATAGGGTTCGGGGTCCGGGTCAAAGTTCGGGTCCTGTCCTGACCCGAACCCAGACTTTGTCCCGAAGTTCGGCCAAACCAGCAGAACCCGAACTTCCAGAGGTTCGATCAACTCTAATAGTGAATGCAGGATCCTGTGTTTTGTAACACTTTAAGAAGAATTCCAGGTATGGATATTTTATACATAGTTCCAAGCTGGACCAATGTAACTATGTACAGTATAAAATATCCATACCTGGAATTCTTCTTTAAGAGTAATCCACTGAGGCACCCCAAATGTGGATGTCAGGTGAAGGTTGGAACCTTAAAGCAGTGCCCTGGTAAAATTAGATCTGTATTTCAAATAAACATTAATAGCTCCACCGAGGCATTGGTAGCTATCTAAGGCATTTAATCTAGCTCTGTGCCTATGTACTCTCTATTGGTTTGCAGCTGTGGCCCATAGCTTTCTCTGCTTACTGTACATCCACATCTAAGGTGCCTCAATGGTTTACATTTACTGTATGTCTATGGACATTGTTTTCCTGCATTTGACATGTATGTGGAAGGCAGGTTGGTAAAATACAGTTGATCACTTGCCGACTGAATAACGTACATGTACTGCGGCAAAGTGGCTCTATTGCATGAAATCACTCTCTCTCTCTCAGCGCTGATTAAAGAGGAAGTAAACCCTGATGGGTTTTACTTCCTACCCTGCAATGTAAAAGCATAATGGGCTAGTATGCATCGCCCATTATATAGCACTTACCTGCATTGGAAACCCGCGCTGTCCCCACTCCAGGCCGCGTCCATCTTCTGCCCCTCTTCCTTCCGGGGGCCGCGATATCCGTCTCTGTGACCGGCCGGAGTCGCGTGACCTCACTCCCGCGCATGCGTGTGGGAGCCTCTAATCATGGCACGATCTCAGTGAAGGAACGACACGGAGGCCATTTCTTCATTGCTCATGTGCCCGATGACGTTGGCACATCACAGTACAATGTATATTTCCTAAACTGTGGTTTAGGAGATATGCAGGGAACCTACAGGTAAGCCTTATTATAGGCTTACCTGTAGGTTAAAGTGGTTGTCAAGGGTTGACAACCACTTTAAAATAGGCGAACTCGGGCCATATCCCAGCCACGGGTACCCCAAGAAGGGACGTCTCTCGCCCGACCCCTCACATTCGTCTGCACTTTATCTCCCTGTCTGTAGACATTCCAACATTGCCGTGCCATGCAGAACCTACACAGCAACGTGCTACTGAAATCAAAGAACTGACTGTGCACTGATGGACTGGATATAGTGTGATTTCAGGACATTTTCTGTGACTTTTATTTCACTCGGTGGATTCTGATTCAAGCTATATGAATACACATGACAGTTCAGAGGCTGCTGTTGAACTGATTTGCGTTACTCTGCATAACCTTTTGCTAAAGCAGTGTCTAAATATAGAAAAACGGATGAGAAATGTCTGCCTCCAGACATGGTTAGTTATGGTAAATTCCGTTTTCCCACCCCCTCTTAACAAATAGAACTAAGTAGATTGTTTCCTTGCTGGAAATTCCAGAAAAGAACATGTGACAAAGGTAAGCTGCATTTTTTAAATATTTTGTTAAGTCATGCTATGTGCATTGCTATGTGCATTGCCGGGACAAAATCATCCTGAGTCCAGGGTGAAGATGGCAAACCCCCCTCCCCCCGGGTGTAAAGAAAAAGAGACTTATAGTGGGACTGTGATAGTGACACTAGCTGGCACTTTGTGGGAACTGACTAACTGCCACTGACATCGCCAATGACACTAAGGGCTTGATTTACTAAAGGCAAATCCAATCTGCACTATAAGTGCACTTGAGGTGCAGTCATGTAGATCTGAGGGGAAAATATGAAATGAGGGGAAGCTCTGCTGATTTCAATCATCCAATCATGTGCAATCAAAAATGCTGTTTTTTATTTTCCTTGCATGTCCCCCTCAGATCTACAGCAACTGCACTTCCAAGTGCACTTGCAGTGCACTTGTAGTGTAGAGTGGATTTGCCTTTAGTAAATAACACTCTAAGGGTTTGATTTACTGAAACTGGAGAGTGCAACATCTGGTGCAGCTGTGCATGGTAGCCAATCAGCTTCTAACTTCAGCTTGTTCAATTAAAGTGATTGTAAAGGCTATTTTTTTTTTTTAAATAACAAACATGTCATACTCACCTCCTCTGTGCAGCGGTTTTGCACAGAGTGGCCCCTAACCCCGTCTTCTGGGGCCCTCCAGCGGTGCTCCAGGCTCCTCCTCTTCTCGAGTGACCATCAGGCTTCCCTGGGGTCACCCATGCAGGCGCGGTTCCGAGTCCTGCTGTTGTGTGTATTCACACAAACAACGGGACTTGGCCCCGCCCCCGGCTCCCGGGTCACTGGACTTGATAGACAGCCGCTGGAGCCAATGGCTCCCCAGCTATCAATCCAGCCAATGAGAACTGGAGCAGCTCGAGTGAGCTCTGAAGCTCGTCCCCACCACGGAATCGGTTCGGACGGTAAGTAAAGGGGGGCTCGGGGAGGGGGGGCTGCTGCAAGTGAAAAGGTTTTTCACCTTAATGTATAGAATGCATCAAAGGTGAAAAACCTTGAGGGTTTACAACCCTTTTAAGCTTTCACAATAAATTCTGGAAGCGGATGGGTTTCTATGCAAAGCTGCACCAGATTTTGCACTCTCCAGTTTTAGTAAATCAACCCCTAAGGCTCCATTCACACCTAGGCATTCCGGATTGTGGGTGGAATTGCCGCAAACCGCGGGAAACTCTTGCGATCCCGTTACTTTCAATGGCACTCTGATCGTGGAGTGATTTTGCCGCAATTGTCGCCCAATAAATTGCACCAAAATTACGCAAACAAAATTGCGGGACGCCTGACACCCTAAAGAAGTTTCGGAACCCCTAGGTGTGAACAGAGCCTTATACAGTGATCAGTGATAATAATATGCCCTGTCACTGTACTAATGGCATTGGCTGAGAAGGGGTTAACATATAGCGATAACCAAGGGATTAATTGCGCGCGCTGATTTTTACCATAGATTGATTCGTTTATTTTCCCTGTGATTGTTCCTTCTGTAGAGAGCCCTGTGTTGTTTGTCAACGCAGAGCTCTAGGCTGTGATTTGACAACAGCCGGTCAGTAGGTCCCAGACATGAATCATTGGCCGGCATCTGCTGACAGACTCCCACTGTGTCAAATCACAGGGGAATAGACGGGCATGCTCCCAAAATCCTGAAACAGGCCGTGAGATACGAGTACGTCGCAATGCTTATAGCTGCCATCCCGTCATACTATATGTACTGTGGCGGGTCGGCAAGTGGTTAACTACCAATGGTATTTGTAATATGCAGCATGAAGGGGGTTAATGTACTGCCACTGATTCATTAGTGACAAGTGGCAGTTAATTAACCCCTTTGGGCTGTATTAGTGGCATCAGTGTCAGTGTTAACTACTTAAGGACCGCCCCACGTACTTATACTGCGACAGGGCAGCCCTTAATTAGAAAAATCACGTACCCGTATGTGATCTTCTTCTTCGGTTCCGGGGCGTGCGTGTGTCGCTGGAGGCCTGCTCCCGCTGTGATTGGACACAGCAGGAGGCAGTCAGCAGGAACCTGGCGATCATTCGGAGAGAGGCAGAACAGCAGTAACCAAGGCCGACCGCTGTTCTGCTAGAGAGGAAAAATGGTGTACTTTTTTTTTGCTAGGCAGAAACACAGACCTCTGTTTTCCTCCAGTTACAGCATCTCCCCACACTTAGAAAGTGCTCCCTAGGAGCACACTTAACCCCTTGATCACCCCTGATGTTAACCCCTTCCCTGCCAGTGTCATTTATACAATGACAGTGCACTTTTTTTTAGCACTGAACACTGTATTGGTGTCACCGGTCCCCAAAAAGTTTCAGTGTCAGATGTCGCAGTCCCGCTAGAAATTGCTGATTGCTGCCATTACTAGTAGATAATTGAAAAAAAAATAAAAAGTCCCTAAGTCTAGGTTCACACCTATGCGTTTTTTATCTCGTTTTGCAGTTTGCAGAAACTCACTACAGTCCATTTAACATGGTTTCCTATGGATGTAGTTCACATCTGTGCATTTTGCGGCGTTGTGTTTTTTGGAAAGGATCGGGGACTTTTTTTCTCACTGCAGTTTGTGTTTTGCATGTAGTAGGGTTCAATGGAGCTGCACCAGAAACTCAAGTGTTGGTTTTTTTTTTTGATGCGTTTTACCGCAATTTTGCGGCAATTAGCATTTTGCATTTTTAAATCTGCCTTGCAATAAAAAGCGCAAATCGTAGCAAAATCGCGGGAAAAGAATGCAATAAAAATGCAGTAAAAGAATGGGGAAAAATGAAGAAAGCGCAGCCGCATAGGTGTGAACCTAGACTAAATCTATCCCATAGATTGTAGACGCTATAACTTTTGCGCAAACCAATCAATATACACTTATTGGGATTTTCTTACCAAAAATACATAGTGGAATACATATTGGCCTAAATTAATAAGGAAAACAGATATTTTTGAATTTTTTTATTGGATGGGTTTTATAGCAGAAAGGAAAAAAATATTGTCGGCCTTTTTTTGTTTATAACGCAAAAAATAAAAACCGCAGAGGTGATCAAATACCACCAAAAAGAAAGCTCTATTTGCGGGGAAAAAAGGACGTCAATTTTATTTGGGTACAACGTCGCACGACCTCGCAATTGTCTGTTAAAGCCGTATTGCAAAAAATGACCTGGTCATGAAGAGGGTAAAACCTTTTGGGGCTGAAGTGGTTATTAACCCCTTCATGCTGCATATTACAGAAATACTATTGCTAATTGATTAACCACCCCTAATTCCTCCCCCCCTCCTCAGATCCCAAGAGTTAACTAATTCATCTGCAGATGGCTTACTTATGTGATATGCTGTTTGGTTTCTCCTCCTCTAGATCGCATTCGCAGCTCCGGCAGCACTCTATGCTCCTCTCCAAGCCGGCCTCTCAGTGACATTGCACTGGGCTGGGACTAGGGAGCGCCTGTCAGGCAGAGATTACTCTGCCTGACAGGGAAGTGAAGGGCTGGTTTTAGGCTTATGGCGGGTGCAGGAGCGCACTCGGCACATCGTTGCAGCTCTGACTGCCTCTGCAGTATTGTTGCGTGGCTTTTGTGTACAGTCAGGTTGTAGCAGCACACTGCTGGCACTTCACTTGCGCCCACCTTCCTCCAGTAAATTGTGCCGCCCAGGGCTTCTGCCCCTTCTGCCCCCCTCTCCCCTCCCAGACTGACCCTGGCTATGCGAATGGGGACATGTAACAAATATAAAGTAAGAGTAAGCAAAAGTGGAAATACCCTTTAACTGTTTACAAATCATCTGCCCGCATTGAACTGTGGTCGGGCAGTTCATACAGGCAAAAGGTACCTGTACATTGCTGCCTTCTTCAGGGTTCAGCATGCACTTGCGTGCCCCCGCTGACTCCAACTGTGATTGGACACAATGGGATTTTGTCAGCAGGTCCTGGCCAATGATTCATATCCAGGACCTGCTGATCGGCTCTGTCCAATCACAACCCAGAGCCCTGTGTTGACAAACAACACAGGGCACTGTATAGAGGGAGCAATCTCTTTGTTTCTTATCACTTCAAAGGAGAAGAAACAAACTGATTTTTAGTAAAAAAACAGCACACATTACACACATTAACACTTGTTAGGCACACATTTAACTCCTTGATTACACTGAGATGTTAACCCCTTCCCAGCCAGTGTCATTAGTACAGTGACAGTGTATAATATTAACCCTGATCACTGTATTAGTGAAACTGATGATGTCGGTGTCAGTTGTTCAGTTTGTCTACCTTTCACCTCAGTTAGTGTCAGATTGCTATCACAGTCCCTTTATAAGTTGCTGATCACTTCCATTACTAGTATAACCAAACAAAAAAAACAAAAAATTCCAGCATATGTACTATAGTTTGTAGGCGCTATAACTTTCACACAAATCAATCTATATACTGTTGGCGCTATATAAATCCTGTATAATAATAATAATAATATACACTTATTGGGATTTTTTTTTCTACCAGAGACATGTAGCAGAATACATTTTGGCCTACATTGCATTCTTTTTTGTTGGATATGTTTTATAGCAGAAAGTAAAAAATATTGTTTTTTTGGTCTTTTTCCTTTATATAATAAAAAATAAAAAACCCAGCGGTGATCAAATACCACCAAAAAAAGCTCTATTTGCGTGAAAAAAATTATATAAAATTTAATTTGCATACAGTTTTGCATGACCGCGCAATTACCAGTTAAAGTAGCGCAGTGCTAAATAACAAAAATGGCCTGATCATGAAGGAGGTAAAACCTTCTGGAGCTCAAGTGGTTAAAGCTTAAAGTGGTTGTAAACCCTCACATATACCCAGTGAAGTGAACAGCCTCAGATGATACACAGATGAAACACATCTCCCTACATACGTTGTATATGTATATCTGCTGTCTTCCCCTTTTTACACTCTTTAGAAAGTGCAGATTGTGTTAGAAATCTTGTTTCCTCATTCAGCAGTGGGTGGAGAGTCTGGCCATACACTGTGTGAGAGCTGATTGGAGGAAAGGCACACACCCACATTCCACATAGGCAGAGGAAGGAAGGAACATGCAGAGCCTGTGAATGGACAAGCTCTCTGCTAATCTTGTTTCCTCATTCAGCAGTGGGTGGAGAGTCTGGGCATACACTATGTGAGAGCTGATTGGAGGAAAGGCACACACCCACACTCCACATAGACAGAGGAAGGAAGGAACATGCAGAGCCTGTGAATGGACAAGCTCTCTGCTAATCTCCTTCTAAGCTCCCTCCCCAACACAAATTTCCAGCTGCTGTCATCTCCTGTGTCAGAGAACTTGTCAAAAGTGACTCTGCTGATAACAGAGGGACAGAGCAGCAGAAAGACATGGGACTTAGAGCTTTAGAGACAGATAAGTAAACACTACAGATATATATGCCTACGTCAGATTTCATGAATGGGGTTTACAACCACTTTAATTCTAGGTATATTTTTTTTGCACAGTTACATTGCTCAAGCTCTGTGGAATCCCTATGGAATCACTGTAATAGCCACCACTACTATTATAATTACAGCTGTCTTCTGAGTCCTGTAGCAAGTGGCTGTACTGGTGCAATGGCTCCATTTAGAGACCACCTTGCATTTTCCCAACCAATGGGAAGTGTTCTCTGTCTTGACAAGATGAAGAGGCAGGGTAGTGACATCACAATCTCCACCTCATGTACAGTTGTGCTCATAAGTTTACATACCCTGTCAGAATTAATTTTTTGGCCATTTTTCAGAGAATATAAATGATAACACAAAAACATTTATTTCACTCGTGGTTAGTGTTTGGCTGAAGCCATTTATTATCAATCAACTTTGTTTACTCTTTTTAAATCATAATGACAACAGAAACTACCCAAATGGTCCTGATCAAAAGTTTACATACACCAGTTCTTAATACCATCTATTGTCCCCTTTAACATCAATGACAGCTTTAAGTTTTCTGTGGTATTTGTGGATGAGGCTCTTTATCTTCTCAGATGGTAAAGCTGCCCATTCCTCTTGGCAAAAAACCTCCAGTTCCTGGAAATTCTTGGGCTGTCTTGCATGAACTGCATGTTTGAGATCTCCCCAGAGTGGCTCAATGATATTGAGGTCAGGAGACTGATTTGTCCACTCCAGAACCTTCAATTTATTCTGCTGTAGCCAATGATAGGTCGACTTGGCCTTGTGTTTTGGATCATTATCATGTTGGAATGTCCAAGTGCGTTCCATGCGCAGCTTCCTGGCTGATGAATGCAAATGTTGCTCTATTTTATGATAACATACTGCATTCATCTTGCCAGCAATTTTGACCAAATTTCCTGTGCCTTTGTAGCTCACTCATCCCCAAACATCAGTGATCCACCTCCGTGTTTCACAGTAGCAATAGTGTACCTTTCATCATAGGTCTTGTTGACTCCTCTCCAAATGTAGCGTTTATGGTTGTAGCGAAAAAAAGCTACATTTTGGTGTCATCACTCCAAATGACTTTGTGCCAGAAGGTTTGAGGCTTGTCTCTGTGCTGCTTGGTATATTGTAAGCAGGATACTTTGTCGCATTTGCGTAGTAATGGCTTTCTTCTGGCGACTCGATCATGCAGCCCATCTTTCTTCAAGTGCCTCCTTATTGTGCATCTTGAAACAGCCACACCACATGTTTTCAGAGAGTCCTGTATTTCACCTGAAGTTATGTGTGGGTTTTTCTTTGCACCCCTAACAATTTTCCTGGCAGTTGTGGCTGAAATTATATTTGGTCTTCCTGACCGTGGTTTGGTTTCAACAGAACCCCTCATGTTCCACTTCTTGAGTAGAGTTTGAGCACTGCTGATTGGCATTCTCAATTCCTTGGATATCTTTTCCAGCAGATCCTTTGACAATTATTTTGCTTTCCCCATTATTCAGAATCCAGAAATGTCAGTGCAGCACTGGATGACAGATGCAAGGGTCTGTCAGGAGTCCAGAAAGTCATTGAGCTTTTATACACACACACTAATTACAAGCAAACAGATCACAGATGAGGATGGTTCCATTTAATAGTCATTCAAACCCCTTTGTGTCAAATTGTTTGCATGTTATCAGGCTAAAATCACCAGGGTATGTAAACTTTTGAGCACAACTGTATATATTGAGAAAAATACATGGCGCCTATGCTGAGCGAGTGACCCCTCTTTGTTCACTATGTAGCAGGGCAGTCACTTCGCACAGGACACGGAAGACAGCAAGGATCACAGTGGTAGCGACAGTCTACAGCTCTGCTTGCCAACAGGCCATAGGTCGCCCAGTCAGCACTGAGCAAAAAAGGGCCCAAAAATGAGCTCACCAACTCAAAGCACTAGCTGTTGACCAGTTTTTACACACTCTGTTGTCCAGGGTAGGGCTTTACTGAAGACCTGTTCCTATAGCAGCAGAGCCAAAGAGGCAAAGTTATCATCATGCAATTTTCCCATCACTCGCAGAAATACTTTTTACTCTTGTATAAAACTTTTGCATTGTCTAAAAATATTTTAAGATGAAAACAAGTGCTCTTGTGCAAAAAAATAATTTATACTTGTGTATCAACAAAAATCCAGTGTGGATAGCAAAATCTTCACACACAAAAGTGCACACCCAACTCTCAAGCCACTTACCAGCTACTTTGACCCTAAGATGGGGTTGGGCTGCACTTTATCTCAGTATCCCCATGGGATGGATTTCAGGAGCCAAGATACCAGGATGGGTTACCATACAATCAGTATGTCTCACAGCAAAAGGGAGAAAACACAGTGGCGGCTGGTGAAATTTTAGGATGTAGGGGTGCCAGACCCAGCCCTTCCTTTTTGACCCCTCCCACGTCACATAAGCTCCACCCCTTGTGTCAGGAATATCCAGCCCAGCATCACCACATAGTGGTATACAGCATCACCAGATAGGAGTATACAGAGTCGCCAGATAGGGGTATACAGAGTCATCAGATAGGGGTATACACTTACAGAGCACTAGATAGCAGTATACAGAGTCACCATATAGCAGTATACAGAGCCCCAGATAGCAGTATACAGAGTCACCATATAGCAGTATACAGAGTCACCATATAGCTGTATACAGAGCCCCAGATAACAATATACAGAGTCCCAGATAGCAGTATACAGTCACCATATAGCAGTATACAGAGCCCCAGATAGCAGTAAACAGAGTCCCAGATAGGGTATACAGTCACCAGATAGGGTATACAGGGTCCCAGATAGGGTATACAGTCACCAGATAGGGGTATACAGGGTCCCAGATGGGGCATACAGTCACCAGATAGGGGTATACAGGGTCTCAGATAGGGTATACAGAGCCCCAGATAGGGTATACAGGGTCCCAGATAGGGTATACGGTCACCAGATAGGGGTATACAGGGTCCCAGATAGGGTATACAGTCACCAGATAGGGTATACAGAGCCCCCGATAGGGCATAGAGGGTCCCAGATAGGGTATACCGGGTCCCATATAGGGTATACAGTCACCAGATAGGGTATGCTGGGTCCCAGATAGGGTATACAGTCACCAGATAGGGTATACAGAGTTCCAGATAGGGTATACAGTCACCAGATGGGGTATACAGGGTCCCAGATAGTGTAGAGGATATTCAAGTCCTCAACCATTCTATCACCAGATTCCTATGGTGAAATAAGAGGCCACGTATCGCCCTGGCAAAGCTATACTCCCCAAGGGGTGAAGGAGGTGCAAATCTGCCCAACATTAGGTTGTATAACGAAAGCTTGTCTCCTATGTACAGGTATGGACTAGATAGCAAAAACTTTGTGCTACTCTAATCTTCAATTGGAAACTGACATGGTCACTCCGTACTCCTTGGTGGCCTTGCTACACACAAAATGGAATTTATTACCCCCTCATGTTCGCCAAAATCTTAGCCCTAGAGACACGGTCATAGCATGGAGAGAGATTTGCAAACTCCAAAAACTATCACCCTTCTTCTCTCAACACCTACCAATCAAGTGAAACCCTAACTTCCTAGCAGGTCAGGACCATTCCTCTTTTTTCGGATATGGGAAACCCGAGGACTTTTGAACTTTGCCTCTCTATATGACTCAAAAATGGGAAACCCAATACCCTTTCAAGAGCTTATGAACCTTTACCATTTGCCTCCCTCGCATGCTTTCCATCACGCACAATGTCTCAGCTTTATTCTGCTCACCCACAAAAATGACCCAAGAAAATTTCAAGCCTCTTTTATAGACAGACTATTAACCAAAGGATCCTTCTCTATCTCTGACATTTATAAACCCCTACTGAAGGCATCTAGCATACCACCACTAACCATTGCAGCATCCAAATGGGCTAAAGATTTCCCTACTGGGGTTTGATGAGAAACTATCTGTTGGATACAACATGGTCCTCTGCCACACACTCAATGAGTCATGGAAAGAATCTCAACTGAAACTCCTTCATAGAGCTTTTATTCCTTTCCTCAAAGACAAAAATAATCCACGGGCTTCCTCTTGCCCACTCTGTCCCTGATAAAAAACATCCCTTATGCACCGCTTCTGGCTCTACCCCCATATTGCATCTTTCTGGGACCAAGTCTTAATTTACATCCGAGACATCACCCACCTGCAAATACCCAAAGACCCCACTCTGCTATTATTTGGCTACTGGGATGCATCAAATTTGCCGGGCTCCTCTAACCAAACAACCACACTTTACCTACCTTGGATTCAAACTGCTCTTCTGACAGCCCACAAGGCCACCCTAAAGAATTCGACCTGGCCCCCTGGCCCATCCATCACGCAAGTCCACAACAATCTCCTCTGGCTCCTATTTATGGACAGACTCACGACTGACCTTTCCTCAAAATCAGCCAACAAATGCTTCCACAACAAATGGCAGTCATACATGCTTAAAATCTTAAAATCTAAGGAACTGGAGAACTTAAAAAAATCACCTCACCTCTACTATGATGGACTCAAACATCTCTTCCAGCATGATGGCTAACACAGCCCGCTGCAGGTGTTTCAATAACCTTTTACAATTTGCTGTATACATAATGCCTTTGCTGTATTATAACCACATATATGGCTACCCAACCAGGGCAAAAATGATAAACATGGTAAAAATGGTAAAATCAGGGGCCCCGCAAGGTCCATCCATCCATCCAAAACTACCTCAAATACCTGGCTCAAATGATTACATGCATGTACTGGCTCACCGCCACCACTCAATTATCCCTATTGACTCCCTCTATAGATAGCAATATGTACCCTAAACCAATCATCCCTGGAGCTTCGACAACATTACCCCTACTATACATCTCGACTGTTCAACTTTCCATACTTCCCCTACTTCTGCAGCACCCTCCCCCTCCCCCACCTCCCTACTCTTTTTCATGCCCTGGTTTTATATTCCTACTGGCGCCCATTCTCAGGCGCTTCTACACCCACTACCCTTTTCTTACTAATACCATCATTGGTTATGCTATGTACATCTTGCCAATGCTCTCTGTTCACGATTGCTTCTTATTCGTTAGTTGTGATTCTATTAACACTGATGTTTAACTTGATGTTGACAACTGTTGTATGCTATTTTTCTAAAAATGACAATAAAATCTCTTGCAAAAAAAAAAAAAGTATAACATAATCAATAATAATTATGTTTGCTATATGCCATGGACATCTATCTAGTTTTGTAGAAAGTAATATGAAATCCTAGTACTGAGGAGGAATGGGCAGCTACAGCATATGTCCTAATTTTCTAAATTTTCAGATGCTTGATTGTTAAAAGCATAGAGGATCTATTAATCCAACTTTTGATGTGTGAATCGAAGTGCAATGTTGGGTCAACTGACTAAACAATATTTTTCCTCTTTAGGTTTTAATCATTGTTGTGTCCATCTTTGAGATCGGTCTAGGTATTGCATTGGCAATCCTCGCCATTACTAACACAGAACAAAGCCACATTTCTTTTTGGGGCCCCGTCTTTGTAAGTATTGTTTTCATTCATTCATTTATAATTTTATTGCTTTTATTCTTTCACATGACAAAACTGGATAACAATGTGCAACACATAATTGCTAATTACAGATAAGCTTCCACTAGTGTAACTTCACGGAATTGTTTAACATGGACATTTGACTCAGCTAATTACTTGTATTTTTTCCTTTTTCCTTTGTTGCAAACCATTCATTCATGAACATTTTTGCATGTAACTATGCTCAGGATATACTGTACATTCTGCCTGCTTATAACTGAATATGGCACTTAAAGCCCTTTCACACTGGGGTCGCCCGTGCGTTTGCGGTAAACAGGGTTGCCACATCATCCCTTTAATCCAGGACACATATGAATTACCCAGGTTCTGAGGCTAATTTAATGCAGATAAGGCACCAAGTGAGTTTAATTATCACCTTAATCAGCCACAGAACCTGTGTAATTAGTATGTGTCCTGGATTAAAGGGATGATGTGGCAACCCTAGGCAGCAGGGCGCTTTTAACACCTAAGAAGGGGTTAAAAAGATGTCAAAAGCTTGGCGCATGGAGAGTATGGGTGCTTTGGGGCAAGGGGGCTCTGCACCCCACACCCCAAAGCACCTTGTCCCTATGTTGATGAGGACAAGGGCCTCTTCACAGCAACCCTCGCCGGGGTTGTCGGGGTCTGCGGACAGGGGGGCTTATCGGAATCTGGAAGCCCCCTTTAACAAGGGGGCCCCAGATACCAGCCCCCCCACCCTATGTGAATGAGTATGGAGTGGGGCTGTGATATAAGGGGGCAGGGCCTCCGGATGATGTCAGTGGATGGCCCGCCCCATGTCAATATAAGTCACAGTACACAGGGGAGTCGGCATTCATGTTGGAGATCGCGTCGTGTCAACATGGGAAGAAGAAGAGAGGGAGAACAGAGGGAAGAGGACAGTGGAGAAGACCAGCAAAAGAGTGAAAGATAGAGGACCCCTCAGAAGAAGGAAGACCCCACAAAAAAGCAGAAGAAAGAAGACGCCGGAAAGGGAGAAGAGGTGGAGAGGAAGAAGACGCCGGACCTGATTTAATAAAATATTTTAAAAACCTGTGTAGTGTGTTTTTTTTTTACACTTTTTTTCAGGTAAATGGGTAGGGGAACAAGGTACCCCATACTCATTCACATAGGGTGGGGGGCGGTATCTGGGGGCCCCCTTTTTAAAGGGGGCTTCCAGATTCCGATAAGCCCCCCGCCCACAGACCCCAACAACCACCGGCAAGGGTTGTCGGGAAGAGGCCCTTGTCCTCATCAACATGGGGACTAGGTACTTTAGGGTGGGGGGGTGCAGAGCCCCCCTGCCCCAAAGAACCCAATGCTCCCCATGCTGAGGGCATGTGGCCTGGTATAGTCCAGGAGGGTGGGGGCACTCGCTCGTCCCCATCCCCTTTCCTGGCCTGACAGGCTACGGGTCTGATATGGATTTTGGGGGGGACTCTAAGTCATTTTTTTGGCGTTGGGGGTTCCCCTTAAACCCATACCAGACCGAAGGGCCTGATATGCTCTTGGAGGGGGACCCCATGCTGTTTCTTTTAATTTGGCGTGGAGTTCCCCTTCAAGATCCTCAGAGCACAAAGTGCCTGGTATTGTCGGTATCAAAGTTGGATCCCTGTTCACAGAAAATCGGACCAACTTTGACCCTATGTAGGACCGTAGATCACACAGCAAAGTAGGATCAAAGTCGGACCATTTAAATGTCAGATAGTGTGAACCCAGCCTTAAGCTTTGCTGAAAAAAACTGGAAGCTCATTGCACTCTCTGCACAGCTGCACCAGATTTTGCATTCTCCAATTTTAGTAAATCAACCTCGGGGGCGTGTCCGGACGTTGGCCAGAGCGGACGCTCATTCCCGGAGCTCCGCGCCACAACTCCAGAATCGGTTGCAATCCGCCAGCCAGCTGTGAAGGTGAGAGCTGATTCCACCCCAGCCAAACTCTCCGCATCCCAGGCTTCAATTTAAGCCAAATTTCGGGCCGATCGACGCCCGGTCCCCGCAAGGCCGAAAATCGAGGCCGCGGCTTTGCGGCCTACAAGCGCCGGGTGCAATAGCAGACGAGCGCCCCATCTTCCAACGCTCTAGGCCTGCCATCATCAAAGATACCTCCAGCGGACCCCTCAGGCCCTATCATACAAAGCCCACGGCCCAAAGGAAGAGGGCAAATGGCGAAAACAGTTCCGGCCTAACCCCCCCTCCATGATGGAGGCCTAACAGAAAAGGCGCAGGACCCAGAGGTGAGCTGTTTTATTCACTGGGGACTCACTCTAATCTCATGATGGGGAAAAATCGTGACACCCTATTTTGTCGAGTGGAGACCCAGGACGCGGAAAAGACAATCCGGAGGTAGTACCTCCCCCCCAATCCGGCCTTGACAAAAGCGGTAAACGGGAGAAGGAAACCCGGCACCCGAAACATACTATCCCGGACTCCCCAGGCGACCTCCATAGAAACTACTACCGTCCGGATCTCGCAACCTTCTACCCCGCGAGCAGACGATAACGTGGGCCGCGAACATCCGGCGTTTCGGCGCCGGAGCTAAAAGCCGGAACGCCCCTGGCCCGCAGCTAGCCGGGCTTTAAACCGAATTTAACTTCGGACCCTACGCCTCTCAAACC
>BLSH010005088.1:25743-49681 GCA_018402905.1 Glandirana rugosa
GAACTTGTTCAAGTGTGAAATAATCGGCTCTGAAGGGGAGTCAAAGAATAATGGACGTCGGTCCGGACAAACTCGCCTGATCGGCGCGTCATCACCGCAATGAGTACTCCTTTTTGCGCTTCACGTCTTTCAAACAAAATAACAAGAGACATGATTACAAGGATAAACAGAAGATGTCTATAGTGGGGTAAAGAACGAGAGCAGAGAGGTCAGTGCGGAGGCTTTTGAGGTGTCTGAGGACTTTGGTCCGTTTGGAGGGGGACCGTAGTCCCTTAACATTCCATGTCACTACCCGTAAGAATGTATAAGGCAATTTTTGGATCTGTTATAGGAATTGAACAGTGTCAGTGTGATAAATAAGATGGACTCACGATTTTGTAGAAATGTAGGTATGAGCTCTCTAGGGTGAATATCGGCAGTCTCTTCCCTTGAGAGACGAGAGCAAGAAATGGGGTGATATCTGTAGAAGACAAATAGGAACATTAGTACAGAGAACAATAAAACAAACTTTCTGCACTTCGCGTTTTTCCTCATGAGTAACGCCACTACTGCGCGGCTAGTCCGCTCAAACAGGCCTGGCTGCAGGTAATAAGAAACTGAGGGGAAGTCTCGGCTAATAAAGTGTGAACTTGTTCAAGTAGAATGCTTAACACCAGGTAGCAGGTGTCTGGGGCAATTTCTCCCGGAAAGTAGTCGGAGAGGCTTATGAACCCTATAGACATTCTGGTTAGAGTTTATGAAAGTTAGTGGGGATATTTCAAGTTGGTAGTGGTGGTGAGCCCCCGATGTTGTTGGGGCGCAGGCGCTTTGCTGGATCCTTTCTGGGGCTTCTTTGTTCTCTGGAGCCCGGAGAGGACAGTCCCTGGATGGTGGAGGGGCTGGTTAGTGTAGAAATGGTGGATCTGAGGAAAGTCTCTGCCTCTCTGGGGGTTTGAAAGGATAGCTGTTTGCCCTCATTTGTTTGGATCCTTAGTGTCGCCGGGAAGGCCAGGGTAAAACGTATCTTTTGCTTGTATAGTTCTGAGCAGACCGCCTGAAAGGCCTTGCGTCTCTTGGATACTTCTGCAGAATAATCAGCAAACAAGAGTAAGCTAGCTCCTTCTACTTTTAGGTTACGATTTTTCCTGAAGGCCCTTAGTATTTCCAGCTTGTCAGCATAGTTAAGATATTTAGCTATAACTGCTCTGGGTGCTTTGCGGTTAGGGTCAGGTGGGCCTATTCTGTGTGCACGTTCGACAGTGCAGGGAGCAGGTAGGCCTAGCGCCTCAGGAATGCGAGAGGAGCATATGTGTGCCAGAGAATTATTAGGACAGTCCTCAGGTAGGCCTATTATTCTCAGGTTGCTCCTTCTGGACCTATTTTCAAGATCCTCGAGCTTTTCTTGGATCGCTGAGAATGCTTTATCATGTGTTTCCAATGTGCCTGATGCCTGATAGAGTTCATCATCTATGTCTGACACCCTTGCTTCCACTGCTGAGAGTCTTCGGGCCTGTTCACCCAGCTCCCTCTTCAGCTGTGCTATCCCCGTTTGGACTGCTGCATCTACCACCTGAGATATGTTGGGGAGCAGGAGAGCAGCTACTGCTTGTGCTATTTTAGTATACTCATCTGGTGTTTCTGCGTTGCGAGTCTCTGGGGCCTGCGTGTCCATCGATATCGCCGTCTGGCCCGCGGTCGCGGCCATCTTGGTACACCCAGGTGTCTGGCCTGTTGTTTCTGCACGGCCCGGAGCGGCTGGCTCCGACCGCGGAGTTGTTAGAAAGCGGTCCATCTGGTGCCTGGAAGCTTCCCCTTGCTTGGCTGCAGGTTTAATGGAGCCGATTCCCGGTGTAACTGGCAGTATTATTGCCTGTGAGAGCGAAGCTGTGCGCGCTCACTCTCTCCTCATGAGGCGCCGGAACCGGAAGTACTCTTTCTTTTTAAGGATGTTCCAAACAGTTGATTTGGCCACACCTAATATTTTTGCTATCTCTCTGATGGGTTTGTTTTATTTTTTCAGCCTAATGATGGCTTGCTTCACTGATAGTGACAGCTCTTTGGATCTCATATTAAAAGTTGACAGCAAGAGATTCCAAATGCAAATAGCACACTTGAAATGAACTCTGAACCTTTTATCTGCTCCTTGTAAATGGGATACTGAGGGAATAACACACACCTGGCCATGGAACAGCTGAACAGCCAATTGTCCCATTACTTTTGGCCCCTTAAAAAGTGGGAGGCACATATACAAACTGTTGTAATTCCTACACCGTTCACCTGATTTGGATGTAAATACCCTCAAATTAAAGCTGAAAGTCTGCAGTTAAAGCACATCTTGTTCGTTTCATTCCAAATCCATTTTGGTGGTGTATAAAGCCAAAAAGATTAGAATTGTGTTGATGTCCCAATATTTATGGACCTGACTGTATATGTACAGTATGCTTTGCCTTACTATTGTGGAGGGGCTTTCAGTGTGTCATAAATGTGGGTTAACAACCACTTTATAGTGATTTTAAAGCTTTGTTTTTTGTTTTTTTTAAATAACAAACATGTTATACTTACCTCCTCTGTGCAAGGGTTTTGCACAGAGTGGCCCCAATCCTCCTCTTCTGGGGTCCCTCCCCAGCATTCCTGGCTCCTCCCCGCATTGAGTGCCCCCATGGTGGGCACGCACCCGATGCATCCATTGACACAGACAGCAGGACTTGGACCCGCCCCCGGCTCCCGCATCATTGGATTTGATTGACAGCAGTGGGAGCCAATGGCTGTCCTGCTATTAATCTATCTAATCAGGACCCGAGACACCGGCTGGAGGGAGTGTGCTCATCCCCAGCGTGGGAATGACAGGGTTCAGGTAAGTAAAACGTGGGCTGTGGGGGGCTGCTACACTAAAGGAGGTTTTGCACCTTATTGCATGGAATGCATTTAGGTGAAAAACCCCGAGGGTTTACAAACCCCTTTAATCAGCGACATCGGCATCAAGGGCTTCATAGCTGTTGGTAATCTAGGACTGATTGATTTTGATAAAAGTCATATGGTCCACGGAGTCTTTGAACAGACGCAACCTATTATCAGTAACTAAACTTCCAGCAGCACTGAATGCATGCTGGATGCAGGGCAGCCCAGCAGCTCAATTGCATAGTGGGCAAGTTCTGGCCAGTGGTCTATTCTCATGACCCAGTAAGCCAGTGGATCGTAGACGGAAAAGCTCTCCATCTCTGTTTTTGCCCCTAGATAATCATCCACCATGTCATGCAGATGCTGCTGATGGGATGTGGAAGCTGACAGCCCTGGCGACGAGGACTAAAAAAAATAGAGAAATGTATCACTTAGGTGGCCGCCTTCTCCACCGCTCCTCTCTTGATCAACAGAAGCCTCAAAACTACATTTTCCACAACACTGTAACCTACCAGAGTCAGGTAAACAGTTTGATAAACTCCACTTTAAGGTGTCTTCAAGAGATTTTATCTTCTGCACTCTCTGTGGGGATGGGATGAGTTCTGAGACTTTTCCTGTAAAGGTGGTCAAGGAGGGTTGCCAACCAATAGTTATCCTTCTCCTTTACGCCACATATTCTTGGGTCCTTTCGCAGGCTTTGAAGCATGAGGGAGCTCATGGACCGCAAATGTGCAGAGGCATGAGAAGCAGACTCCTCGGGGTCACTCAGGATTACTGTATCTGGAACTGCCTCCTCCCAGCTACGTACTACTCCCAAGGGTTACGGGGACTGAAAACCATCTCTCACTCTGACGTAAGTCTTCCTCTGCTTCAATGCCTCCAAAACTGCCAGAATCCTTCTCCTCCTCTCTCTCCTCTTGTGTGTTCTGTGGCATAGGAACAAGGGTGTTTGCATAAAGTGGACCTTGAGAGGAAAGGAAGTCTTCCTCTTCCACCCGCTGCTCTGCCTCGAGTGCCCTGTCAATAATGCCATGCAGAGTCTGCTACAGCAGGAGCACAACAGGGATTGTGTCACTGATGCATGCATTTTCACGGGTCACCATCCTTGTGGCCTCCCCAAATGGTGATAGTATAGTGCATGCATCCTTTATGAGCAGCCATTTGCACGGGGAAAAAAAGCCTAGCCGGCCTAAGCCTGTCATTGTGCCATATTCACACAGGTACTCATTGACGGCCCTCTGCTGCATGTGCAGCCGCCGCAGCATTGCCAAAGTCGAGTTCCACCTGGTGGGCATGTCACAAATCAGGCGGTTTACGGTGGAATTTCCGCTGAATTTCAGCCAACCAAGCACTGGCTGTGTATGACTGCCTTAAATGGCTACAGACTCTTCTGTCCTGCTTTAGCAGATCTTCCAAACCTGGGTACCTATTTAGGAAACGCTGCACCACCAAATTGAAGACATGTGCCAATGACATGTGTCAATTTTCCCTTTCTAAGGGCGGACAGGAGGTTTGTGTCATTATCGCACACCACCATTCCTGGCTCCAGCTGGCATGGTGTGAATCACCTCTGGGCCTGTCCCTGCAAAAATCTCTGCTTCAGTGTAGTTCCTGTCCCCTAGACAATCCAACCGAAGCACTGCATGGCAATTTTTAGCCTGACTCATTAAATAGCTCATTGAATGCTTAGGGGGTACTTGAGGTTCATAGGACAATTCAGCAGAGGATGGAGGAGGAGGAAGAGGAGGAGGGGGTAGAGCTGACAAATCTCGCATCATCACCAGCTGTATGGAGACGTAGGAGCACAACTGTCAGGAACCATGAATCATACCAAGACAGAAATGCAGTAAAATCACACTTTTTAAGAAAAAGGTAAAAATGGTATAAACAGAGTAAACATGGTCAAAACATAGCCAGGGTTCGTTAACCAGAGTGGATAGTCAGAGCAAGTCAGTGAAACAGGAGTCCAGAGATCAGTGAGGTCAAAAAAATGGCATGCAGGATCAGGAGCCAAATGGGGAGACAGCCTAGCAGGGTCTTGAATCCAGGAATCAGAAGGGAACGTCAAACAGGCAAAGTCTTTCACAGGAAAACACAGCACAGATTTCTCAAGAGATGTTGACCAAGGCAAAGGCATCTGTGATCTGATCCAGGCAGTTTATATAGCAGCAGAGCTGGCTTAACGAGGCAGGTTATGATGATCAGGTGAGACAGAGTGGAAGCTGAGACTGGCAATTAACCCTCAGCTGAGCAGCTTGCTCTGAGAAGTGAGAGCTGAGCCCAGCCCTGACAACAACAAACTGCAGCACTGAGCCCTGCCCTGCATTCTTCTGAGCTGCAAGCAGAGTTACCCAGTGTGCTGTGAACTAAATATATCGTCCCTGCCCCTGCTTGCTGGACCACGTGTCAGCAGTAACGTGGACTTTGCGGCTGACTGCCTTGCCCAACGATGCCACAAAATTGCCTTTCACGTGATGGTAGAGAGCTGGAATGGCCTTAAGTGAAAATAAATAGCAACTGGGAACCTGCCATAGTGGTACAGCACATTCTGCAAATTCACGAAAGGAGGCAGAATCCACCAGACGGAAAGGCAGAAGTTGTAGAGCCAGCAGCTTTGACAAGCTTGCATTTAGACGCTGGGCGTGTGGGTGGCAGTGACTATTTTTTTTTTCTGCTGCAGCAGATGGGGCAGAGAAATTTTCCGGCTAGAGTCTACATCTGGTGGTGTGCTGCTGGCAGATGCGCTGCAAGGACCTGGGACACCCTGCGCTATACCATCATCCCTGTCAGTGGAGGCTGCTGAGAGATCATGAGGTATAGTGTTGGCAGATTGAGGTGAGTAAGGAGGCAGGCCAGATTTGTGCCCCTTTTGTGTGGCTTTTAGGGGCTCTTGCCAAGGGGCTGAGTGGTGGGAGGTTAAATGCTTTGTCAAGCATGTGTTACCCAAATGGCTGGTGTTTTTGCCACGCTTGATGTGCTTGAGGCAAAGTTTGCAAATAGCAACAGTGTGATCGGCTGCACATGTACTAAAAATGGCCCAGACAGCTGAGCTTTGGGAAGTGGGCCGGGAGATAACAGCTCCACAATGTTATGGAATAAGGTGGCTGCTCTCTACTCTTCCATGATGGCTGCCTTGTTGGGGTTGTGCCTCACCCTCACTTTCCTCCACTGCTCTATCTGGCACCCAAGTTGCGTCAGTGACCTCATCATCAGCATCATTACCACTGGAGACAACTTGGCAATACACAGCGGCTGGGGGAACATGAATGCCAATCTGTGTACCAGTGTTCTCCCCTCTCCGTAGGCTCATGTTCCTGCCTTCCTCAACCTCAGAACCAACATCTGAATCAAGTAATGGCTGTGCATCATCATGGGTACAGTGTTGCATGACCGCGCAATTGTCATTCAAAGTGTGACAGCTCTGAAAGCTGAAAATTGGCCTGGGCAGGAAGGGGGTGTAGGTGCCCAGTAGGCAAGTGCACTAAAATAAATTTTAGTGTATTGTTATCTGAAAATATGCATTTGATAAATACTGCAGCTGCAGAGATATCGCAACATAAAAAAAACAGCAACTATCACCAATTAATATGTAAAGTGCTGCGTAAAAATAAATATATTTTATTCTCTAGAGTCTCTGCTTTCAGAAAATATATACCTTTTGGGAGTTTAAAGTATTTTCTAGTAAAAATTTCAGATCTTCACGTGCATGCAAAAAAATTGAAAATTGCCCGGGTTAATTTTTTGTCCATTCATGTATATTATATATCTAAATCCAACACTTATATTACGTTCCATAGTAGGGAGGGGTTTAATCCCCTGTCAGGTTTTCTTTTTTTACCCAGACATTAAAGGCATTGGAGGGTGTGTAGTGGAGGAGACAGGTTTACCTTAAGGCCGGTTCATTAAAAAAAAAAAAAAAAAGACAAACTAGAAGAGGGATGAGCTGCGCTGGTATGTGAC
Organism: Glandirana rugosa; assembly: GCA_018402905.1. Classification (NCBI taxonomy): domain Eukaryota; kingdom Metazoa; phylum Chordata; class Amphibia; order Anura; family Ranidae; genus Glandirana; species Glandirana rugosa. The sequence continues at coordinate 32,581 of BLSH010005088.1, forward strand.
ACATTCACTTTATTCCTGGGGGCAAAATCAGCTTAACACTCCTAATGAACCCGGCACTTCGGGTTTGTCCGCACTTTGTATCCAAATGATTATTTTTAGAAAACCTGTATTCAGAAATGATAAAGCCTGCCATTACCGGACTCTCTATATGAAAATCATAGTTGCCTGGCTGTTGTGGCGATCCAAAAAGTTCCATTTGTTTACTATGTGACTTTGGCACCTTCCCCTGAGCCACCCCCCCCCATGAGACAGCAGGACTTAGGAAGGTCACTGTGTTCTTACACTTTCTGTGACCGGAAAAAAACTTGTGTCACACCTCCCAACTGTCCCGGATTTCGAGGGACTGTCCCTGATTTAGATGGACTGTCCCGGATTCCGAGGGACTGTCCCTGATTTAGATGGACTGTCCTGGATTTCAAGGGACTGTCCCTGATTTAGATGGACTGTCCCGGATTCCGAGGGACTGTCCCTGATTTAGATGGACTGTCCTGGATTTCGAGGGACTGTCCCTGATTTAGATGGACTGTCCCGGATTTTGAGGAACTGTCCCAGATTTCGAGGGACTGTCCCCGATTTGGAACAAAGTCTCTCTGTCCCTCTTTCCTCCTCATTTGTCCCTCATTTTGGTCTGATCTATATAGCTGTACATAAATTATTTTTCAAAAAGTGTTTCAAAGTGCTAAACCTTTCATCCAATTTCTACATTGCTGCATTTGTAAATTTCAAAAGTTACTATAAAGGAATAGTAGTGGGGAAAAAAAAGCACTCGTGGGTTTAACTTATATTTTTTTGTATAATTCTCCTTTAAGGGGGCGTGTCAGGGGGGTGGGTGTTCTATGCCTACATACTTTTGCTAATAGGTGTCCCTCCTTCCCATCTCAAAAAGTTGGGAGGTTTGCTTTTGGGTTGCATTTAACTGAAGTGAAATTGTATTGGATTCAACTTCTGTGTCGTATTGAAGAGTTAAGCTGCCTGTGGATGGTGCTGAGTCAGCAGGTGATCATACTGTCCAGACAGACTGGTATGTCAATGCATGAAGCAGAATTTGAAACAAAACAATGTTATTAATAAATGTATATACTATATATGAATATATATACACAGGAAAACTGGGCAGGGATGATAACATGGCATGGGATTTCAATGCAGAAAGTTATGACCCCACTAGATTTCTGGCAGGAACAACAGGTGCTTTTATGCACTCATCAAATATATATAACAAAATGCTTTCAATGGTATATTTATTAGACCGAAGTGGAGCAAAAAGGAAAGCTAATTGTGACGGTTTATATGCACTTTACAAGCGAGGGAAAGAGTGATTGCGCCTAGCCAACAAGAGCTCCCTCTAGTGGTTAATCTACAAACCTCTACATTTAGCAACGTCAAAATGGAAGAGCAAATTTGTAGAAATGTTAAAATTATATTAGGAATTATTTTGAAGCTGAACTCCAGGATTAATAAATACATTCTTTGTGTGTATTCTTCTTTGAATCTCGGTGAGATTTGTGTATTTCTTCCATATCTGTGCAGTAACCCAGTGTGAGACTTTTCCTTCCTGTAATAAAGACCGCTCACTGCTGCTCTCTCTCCTTGTGCAGGGTGACTGGTCTGGTCTCCGCCCCCTCCTGTGGTTTTCTGTAGGCAGCCTGTAGTGGGTGGGGCCTGCTAGGCCCCTCCTACAGCTCTGTTGTCTGCACAGGCTGTGCATAACACAGTCACGATGCCACTGCTACATTTACAAGGTAATATCTTGGTTTGCAAAGGAAATTGGTGGATTTATTTCTTTTATGGCCACTGAGGAATACATTTTAACATTTTTGTGCCCCAGAGTTCAGCTACAATAATAACTTATACTCATACTCACGCACTGAAATCACTTTACCTTTAAACCTATGTAAAATCTAAATACAGTTGGCATCTCCAACGTTTTATTTGTAATGTTCTCAATTACAGCTTTGTCCTCTATATAACACAATGAAGCGATCATGTAACCATTATAGTATTTCCCCTGTAAAATGGTGTTATATCCAATACTATTATTTATGTGATTGTTGTGTAATCAGAACATAGGATCAGTGATATTTAATCCATGCAGGTCTGGGTGTTCAGTTTTGCAATGCGTAATTATAAGTTTGTAGGATGGATTTCATAACATTTAACCATTACAGCTTTTGTGTCCTGGTTGAAGGGGAACCTATACTCGGATTATGTGGAAATCCATTGCATCCGTGGCTCTGTTTATATCAGAGAGTAAAACCATACTCAGGATCATCATACACTTTGCAATCCTGACCCCTGAACTCTGTGAGGTACATAATCCTGACCCCTGAACACTGTAGATTACTTAATCTTGACCCCGAACCCTGTAAATTACTTTATCCTGACCCTTGAACTCTGTATGTTACTTAATCCTAACCCCTAAACTCTGTAGATTACTTAATTCTGACCCCTGAACTCTGTAGATTACTTAATCTTGACCTCTGAACTCTGTACATTACTTAATCCTGACCCCTGAACTCTAAGCGTTACTTAATCCTGACCCCTGAACTCTATACGTTACTTAATCCTGACCCCTGAACTCTATACGGTACTTAATCCTGACCCCTGAACTCTATACGTTACTTAATCCTGACCCCTGAAAACTATACATTACTTAATCTTGACCCCTGAACTCGGTATATTACTTAATATTGACTCCCCAACTCTGTACATTACTTAATCATGACCCCTAAACTCTGTATGTTTCTTAATTCCGAACTTTGTACATTATTTAATCCTGACCCCTGAACTCTATATGTTACTTAATCCTGACCCCTGAAAACTATACATTACTTAATCCTGGCCCCTGAACTCTATACGTTACTTAATCCTGACCCCTGAACTCTATACGTTACTTAATCCTGACCCCTGAACTCTGTGCGTTACTTAATCCTGACCCCTGAACTCTGTGCGTTACTTAATCCTGACCCCTGAACTCTATACGTTACTTAATCCTGGCCCCTGAACTCTATACGTTACTTAATCCTGACCCCTGAACTCTATACGTTACTTAATCCTGACCCCTGAACTCTGTATATTACTTAATCCTGACCCCTAAACTCTGTATGTTTCTTAATCCCAAACTCTGTGCATTACTTAATCCTGACCCCTGAACTCTGTGCGTTACTTAATCCTGATGTCTGAACTCTGTATGCTACTTAATCCTGACCTCTGAACTCTGTATGTTTTTTAATCCTGAACTCTGTGTGTTACTTATTCCTGACCTCTGAACTCTGTGCGTTACTTAACTTCTGACCCCTGAACTCTGTGCGTTACTTAATCCTGACCTCTGAACTCTGTATGTTTCTTAATCCTGAACTCTGTGTGTTACTTAATCCTTTCCCCTGAACTCTGTATGTTTCTTAATCCTGACCTCTGAACTCTGTATGTTTCTTAATCCTGACCTCTGAACTCTGTATGTTTCTTAATCCTGAACTCTTTATGCTACTTAATCCTTTCCCCTGAACTCTGTGCGTTACTTATTCCTGACCTCTGAACTTTGCCCATTCCTTAATCCTCCTGACCCCTGAACTATGTGCGTTACTTAATTCTAACCCCTGAACTGCTGAGATGTGCAGTTTCCCCCCTCACATATACTAATGTGCCACAAACAGGAAGTTAATATCACCAACCATTCCCATTTTATTAAGGTGTATCCATATAAATGGCCCACCCTGTAGATTACTTAATCTTGACCTCTGAACTCTCTACATTACTTAATCCTGACCCCTGAACTCTATACGTTACTTAATCTTGACCCCTGAACTTGGTATATTACTTAATATTGACTCATTATCATATATTCCTTGCCAAAGAAAATTATTTTTTATCAAGTTGTTATGGGTAAAGTTACACTTTATTAATCCAGACCCCTGAATGCTTTATGTTACCTAATCCTGATTTAGAATTCTGTACACTCTAGACCTATAGCAGCATAGGTTCACCTTTAATGTAGCCATACACTTTTAAGCAGCTGTGATTTGGCCACACCTACGATTTGCCACTGCATGTTATTTGTGGTATTGTGGGTGTGGCTACAAATGAGGGAGTGGCTTTGTGTGTGTGTTCAGGATGTACCCAAATTTAAGTTTCAAAATCTGGTAACCTTACCTTTCCGGCCCATCCTCCCAGTCATGTTCTGCTTGCATTGCATAGAGAAACACTGAAACCCAACCCTGCTGAATCTAACCCTTGGTTATGCAGGAAATCATTCCTTTTGTGAAGTCCCTGTACAGCAGGGCTAGAGCTTGAGAGGAAGGATCAGCACAAGAACCAATCAGTTCATCTGCTGACAAGAAGCATGCCAATTGCAGAGTGACAGAGAGATGCTTAACGAGTTCAGAGACGGGTAAAAAAATGGTGAAAGGTCTGGGGGATAAAACATATCAAGAGCGACTGCAGGAACTTAATATGTACAGTCTGGAGGAAAGAAGGGAGAGGGGAGACATCGATTGAAACCTTTAAATACATCAAGGGGGTGAAAAAGGTTCAGGAGGGGGCAGTTTTTTCAATATGAAACCAATATCAAGAACACGGGGACCTCAACCTAACTGGAGGGAAGTTCAAATCTTAGAAAGTATTATTTTACTGAAAGGGTGGTTGATGATTGGAATAAACTACCAACAGAGGTTGTGAGACAGTCAACAGTAAATGGCTTCAAACATGCTTGGGATAAACATAAATCTATAGTCAGACAATGAGGTTAATGTGAAAAAATAAAGAAATAAATAAAAAAGGGCAGACTCAATGGACTACTCAGTCTTTTTCTGCTGTCACTTTTCTATGTTTCATCACTGTGCTGCTTCTCCATTCACTGTCCAGTCACAGGTCCAGGAATCTAGTGGCAGAAAGGAATTACTGTGAGGGAAATCCTTGGATTGAAGGAGGGTTTGTAATTTAATCTTTTATCGTATTATGTTTGGCTGGAGTTCTGCTTTAACAGAGTGACTAGTGAGTGAAGGAATAGTAGGTATGTACTGATGGGTAGGTGTGGGGGATTAACTAAATCTGTTACTTTGCCCTGAGCGGCAAATTTCCAGTCTTGAATTAGTGACTTTCCCTTTGATCCCTTCGCTGAGATGAGGCAGCATTTGTCAGCTCAGGAAAAAAATCTGCATATTGGAATGAGAAGCTCATGTGAGGCCTCGCTGGGATTTGTAGTCCCCCTGTAGCCCATGAGCCACAAGCCTTGCAAGGCGCCTTAAATGGCCCATGAAATATGATCACACCTGGTGAACGTTCACCCTTATAAAGAGTTACATAACACATCCAGTGCAGGGATAATCCACCTGGTAAGACATGTTTTGCTCTGTCCATCCCACGAGAGGTTGGAAATCCAGCGAAGAATGGGGAGGGGGAAAATGAGTGGTCACACCCAGAGGAGTGCAGAGAAAGTTTTACCTTCAGTACGAGATTCACCTGCACTCTTCCGTCTCCTGTGGAACAAACCATGGAATCTATACAGGTAAATGTCCTAGGATCACAGAATGTCGCTCTGTATTCTGTCACCTTCTGGTTTTGTGCTCCGCTAGAACATCCGTTGTGTTGGTGTTCGTTCTGTTTTGCGTCTCATTATACAGGCTAATCTGTTGTGTCAGTAGTTGAATTGTTTTGATGATAAAGTTTTTATATAAGTATACGTGGGTATTTTACCTCCCTCCTTTCCTCCCATTCCTCCTTCCTTTCTTTATTCCTTACATTCTGTCTTTCCTTCCTTCCTTTCTTCTTTCCTGTTTTCTTCTTTCCTGTTTTCTTCTTTCCTCCTTTCTTCTTTCCTCCTTTCTTCTTTTCCTCTGTTCTTCTTTCCTCTTTTCTTCTTTCCTCTTTTCTTCTTTCCTCCTTTCTTCTTTCCTCCTTTCTTCTTTCCTCTTTTCTTCTTTCCTCCTTTCTTCTTTCCTCCTTTCTTCTTTCCTCTTTTCTTCTTTCCTCCTTTCTTCTTTCCTCTTTTCTTCTTTCCTCTTTTCTTCTTTCCTCTTTTCTTCTTTCCTCCTTTCTTCTTTCCTCTTTTCTTCTTTCCTCCTTTCTTCTTTCCTCCTTTCTTCCTTCCTGTTTTCTTCTTTCCTCTTTTCTTCTTTCCTCTTTTCTTCTTTCCTCCTTTCTTCTTTCCTGTTTTCTTCTTTCCTCTTTTCTGCTTTCCTCCTTATTCCTTTCCTCTTTTCTTCTTTCCTCCTTTCTTCTTTTCGCTTCCTTTTTTTCTCCTACTTTCCTTCCTTTCCATTCTATCTTATCTACCCAATCTTCCTTGCACCCTGTCTACCTTCATTCCTTACCTATTTCTTTTCTTTTGCTTTTCTTTTTTCTTTCTTACATCTTATTTATACTTCCTTTCCTCTTTCATCTTCCTTTTTTTCTTTCCTTCCTTCCTACCCATTCTGTCTTATCCACCCTTTTCTACCTTTCACCCTTCCTTGCTTCTTTTCTTTTCTTTTCTTTTCTGTTCCTTTCTTTTCCTTCCTGCCTGCCTTCTTTTTCCTTCCTTACATCTTAACTACATTTCTTTTATTCTTCATTTTTTTTCTTACCTTCCTTCCTTTCAGTTCTGTCTTATCTGTCCTTTCTTCCTTTCACCCTTCCTTGCTTCCTTCTTTCTTTGCTTCTTTCTTTTCTTTTTTATCTTTTTCCTTCTCGCCTTCCTTCTTTTTCCTTTTCTTCTTTCTTCTTACTATTTTAGATTCCTTCAGTACAATTCTGTCTTATCTACACGGCCGGATTAACATAGGGGCTATTGGAGCTGCAGCTCCAGGCCCCTACCTCAATATAGGCCCATTCCAGCGAGTCATTAATGCTGTTTATGTAATGGAAATCGCAGGTGGTAGGCACTATTGTTATGTAAATTGCGGACGGACGGCAGGCGCTATTGTTATGTAAATTGCAGGCACTATTGTTTTGTAAATCATGGGCAGCACACTGCAAAGCAAATGTTGTGTTTTGTGAAAACATCTTCTAGCTGAAAAGATGAGCCACCCTTCCTTCCTTCTTCCATTTCTCCCACCCTCCCTTCCTTCCTTCCCTCCCTCCCTACTCTTTTCTTTATCTTCCTTTTTTCCCTTCTACTTTCTTTCTTTTTTCCTTCCTTACATCTTATCTAACCTTTCTTTTTTTTCTTTCCCCTTCTTTTTTTCCCTCCTACCCTATTTCCTTTTTTTCCTTCTTTCTAATCTATCCTTCCTTCCATCCTGTCTACCTTCCTTCTTTTCCTCCTTCTTTTCTTTCTTAACCTTCCTTACTTGCTGCCTTCTTTTCTCTTCCTTTTTCCTCCTATCACCCTTGCCTCGTAACTTCCCTTTTTCCTGCCTTCCTTCTCTCCTCTTCCTTCTTTCCCTACTCTTTTCTTTTATTCATCCTCCCTTTTCCCTCCTATCTTCCTTCTTTTTCTTTCCTTACATCTTATCTGCCATTCCTTTCTTCCTTCCTCTTACTTTTTTCCTCCTACCCTCTTTCCTTTTTCTTCCTTCTTTCCTATCTACCCTTCTTTCTATCCTGTCTACCTTCCTTCTTTTACTTCCTCTTTTCTTTCCTAACTTCATTAATTTCTTCTTTATTTTCTCTACATTTCTCCTTCTACCAACTTTCTCTCTTAACTACCCTATCCTGCCTCCCCTTTCTCCTTTCTTTCCTTCCTTCCTTCTCTCTTTACTTTCCTCTCTCCCCCACCTTTGTTCATTCCTTCCTTTCCATTTCCTCTTCTCTCTCCTTCTCTCTCTCTTTATCTGTCTCTCCATCTTTCTTCTCTGTCTCTCTCCTTCTCTCTCCTCCCTCGCTCCATCACTCTTTCTCCTTTCTTTCTCTGTCCTTCTTTCTCTCTCTTTCTCTTTCCTTCTCTCTCTCTCTCTTTCTCTGTCCTTCTTTCTCTCTCTTTCTCTTTCCTTCTCTCTCTCTCTCTTTCTCTGTCCTTATTTCTCTCTCTTTCTCTGTCATTCTCTCTCTCCTCCTTTAATCTCTCTTCTTCCATAAACACATTTAATGACATTGTTTGCATAAACACCGATTAGAATCTTCGTATCATTTATAATGTTGCTCCATTCATTAATATTACATGTCACCTCTGTCATGAATTATAATGATCACAGATGATTGTGTGCTGTGTGTGGAATACATTGCGGTAACCTTGTACAATATGATCTCTATGTACTGCTCAATAACGTATTCTGTACATTCGGTGAGAGATCACCGCAGGGGATTTCTTTGTGACTACAGGTGATGTGTGACAGGTGGTGAGGCCTCAATGGGGATGATTTGGCGGATCATTTTTATTCCTGGTGTGATCTCCAGTGCTTTGGGAAATAAGCCTGAACCTCAAAAGCCAAAACCTTTTTTCACCAGGATAGGAAGTGAGGATGAATCTATCCAAATGACACAGAGAATGGAATTCACCTTAAAGTATATGATAGATTGGTAATGGGTCACACCCCTGTCGGGGTTCTAATGCTATCCACACATATCGTCATAGTGACCACCAGACAGGAAGAGAGAGAACATTTCCAACAGCAACACAGACAAAATGTAAATGTTTTTATTAGTAGAGTAGGGGAAGGCTGGAACCCCTGTAACTCTTTATTTCTGCCTGTGACCATGTTTGCAGATTTTGCCTGACTTTGACTTCTGTAAGTTTTTCATCCTGATTAGTCTAAACAAATTAACAGTAAATCTTGATTGGTTCTTACAAAATACTGCACTAGGACATCACCACTTTCTTTCTTTCTTTCTTTTTCTTTCCTTCTTTTTTCTTAGCTACCTTTCCTCTCTTCCTTGTACTTCTTTTTTCTTTCCTCTGTCTTTCTTTTTGCTCCTACCCTCATTCTCTTTCCTTCCTCCTATTTTATTTACCCTTCCCTCTATCCTTTCTCTTCCTTCCTTCCGTTCTTTCTTTCCTTCATTTATCACCTTTCTTCTCTTCCTTATGCTTCCGTCTTCTTTTTGCTCCTACATTCCTTCCCTTTCCTTCCTTCCATCTTAATCCACCTTCCTTCCTTCCTTCCCTCTTCCTTTTTTTCCTCCTACCCTCCTTCCCTTTCCTTCCTCTTGGTTTATTTACCCGGCCTTCCCTCTCTCCTTTCTCTTCCTTCCTTTCATTTCCTTCTTCCTGTTTTATCTTCCCTTTCCTTTTACCTTTCTTTTCTTCTTCCTTAGCTAAGTTTCCTTCTTTCCTTCTACTTCCTTCCTTCTTTCCTCTGGCTTTTTTTGCCCCTTCTTGCCCTTCCCTTCTTTCTATCTTAAGTTTCCTTTCTTCTTAACTGTCCTTCCTCTTTCTTCCTTCTGCCCTCCTTCCATTTCCTTCCTCCTGTTTTCCCTGTCTTTCCCTCTCTCCTTTTTCTTCCTTCCTTCCTTCTTCCCTTCCTTCCTTCCTTCCATTATAGCTACCTTTCCCTCCTTTCTTCCCTTCTTCTACCCTTCTACTTCCATCCTTCCTTCTTTTCCTCCTCTCGTTTTGTGCTCCTACCTTCCTTCACTTTCCTTATTTCCATCTGAACTTTCCTTACTTCCTTCACTCATTCCTTCCTTTTACTTTCTTCTGTTTTATGTATCCTTCCCTCTCTCTTCTCTCTTTCTTTTTCTTCCTTCCTTCTTCCCTTCCATGACATCACTAGTGTCTGGCCCACCTTTTAATTATAAGTCTAGTAAACCAATGACCTAAACAAGCCTATCTATGCATTCTGACCTTTCCCACCAGCCGTCCACCCTGGTCCAGTATATCAATAAGGCTTTTCCTCATTACAAGCCCTGATGAAGGGAGCCTGAGTGCCTGAAATGTGTTGGAGAGCTCTAAACCTCTTTTTATTGGGTCAAATAAAGTTACACTGGACTTACAAAAAAAAAGGTGGTGCTCTCACATTTCTACAATATTTTAAAGTATTATATCTTGGCCACAGATATAATAACCATGCATTCACATTTAGAGCCCCGTTTGTTCATAGAGGTATGCCCAGAAAGCAGAATACCTGTGTTCCCAACATACAGAATTTCACAAAAGTGAGTACACCCCTCATATTGTAAATATTTTATTATATATTTCATGTGACAACACTGAAGAAATGACACTTTGCTACAATGTAAAGTAGTGAGTGTATAGCTTGTATAACAGTGTAAATTTGCTGTCCCCTCAAAATAACTCAACTGACAGCCATTAATGTCTAAAGCACTGGCAACAAAAGTGAGTACACCCCTAAGTGAAAATGTCCAAATTGGGCCCAAAGTGTCAATATTTTGTGTGGCCACCATTATTTTTCAGCACTGCCTTAACCCTCTTGGGCATGGAGTTCACCAGAGCTTCACAGGTTGCCACTGGAGTCCTCTTCCACTCCTCCATGAAGACATCACGGAGCTGGTGGATGTTAGAGACCTTGCGATCCTCAACCTTCTATTTGAGGATGCCCCACAGATGCTCAATTTTGTTTAAGTCTGGGGACATGCTTGGCCAGTCCATCACCTTTACCCTCAGCTTCTTTAGCAAGGCATGTTGGAATACTGCCCTGCGGCCCAGTCTCCGAAGGGAGGGGGTCATGCTCTGCTTCAGTATATCACAGTACATGTTGGCATTCATGGTTCCCTCAATGAACTGTAGCTCCCCAGTACCGGCAGCACTCATGCAGCCCCAGACCATGACACTCCCACCACCATGCTTGACTGTAGGCAAGACACACTTGTCTTTGTACTCCTCACCTGGTTGCCGCCACACACGCTTGACACCATCTGAACCAAATACGCTTATCTTGGTCTCATCAGACCACAGGACATGGTTCCAGTAATCCATGCCCTTGGTCTGCTTGTCTTCAGCAAACTGTTTGTGGGTTTTCTTGTGCATCATCTTTAGAAGAGGCTTCTTTCTGGGACGACAGCTATGCAGACCAATTTAATGCAGTGTGCGGTGTATGGTCTGAGCACTGACAGGCTGACCCCCCACCCCTTCAACCTCTGCAGCTTTGCTGGCAGCACTCATACGTCTATTTCCCAAAGACAACCTCTGGATATGACGCTGAGCATGTGCGCTCAACTTCTTTGGTTGACCATGGCGAGGCCTGTTCTGGGTGGAGCCTGTCCTATTAAACCTTTCTTGGCCACTATGCTGCAGTTCAGTTTCAGCATCTTGGCAGTCTTCTAATAGCCTAGACCATCTTTATGTAGAGCAACAATTATTTTTCAGATCCTCAGAGAGTTATTTGCCATGAGGTGCCATGGTGAACTTCCAGTGACCAGTATAAAAGAGTGAGAATGATAACACCAATTTAACACACCTGAGACCTTGTAACACTAACGAGTTACATGACACCGGGGAGTGAAAATGGCTAATTGGGCCCAATTTGGATATTTTCACTTAAGGATGTACTCACTTTTGTTGCCAGTGGTTTAGACATGAATGGCTGTGTGTTGAGTTATTTGGAGGGGACAGCAAATTTACTCTGTTATACAAGCTGTACACTCACTACTTTACATTGTAGCAAAGTGTCATTTCTTCAGTGTTGTCACATGAAAAGATAGAATAAAATATTTACACAAATGTGAGGGGTGTACTCACTTTTGTGAGATACTATACATCCCTGAATGCATACAGACCTAAACCTGAGCACCACTCCATCCAGCCGCAGTGTATTTCAACCTATCATAGACTTGGACAGGCTGCAGGTAGCGGGGCTGGACGCTGTATCTGTGCCTCCCTGGTGCACTGGGGCTAAATGTCAATTCAGTAGAGGAGAGAAGCCGGTACAACTCTGCAAGACTGAAGGGAAGGATGGAGTTCACCTTTAAGCAGTATAACGTGACCGGTGTTCTATGTAGCATTGCCCGTAGTATTGCCCACACATGCCATCTGTAGCGGAAGCCGTACAATACACAATCCTGTCTCTTCAGCAGCTGGACAAACAATACGAGGGCCCCAACCGAGCCGGAAATCCATAATCCTGCCATCCTGCCGTCCTTATTATTTGGCTTTCAGTATAGGTGAGCTGTGATGTCTGCGTCACGCATTGATAAGTCTCTATTATTATCTTTGAAAGTTTACAGAACGCTTCACCGCCAATGGCTCTTTAAGTGAAGTTTTCTTGACGCTGAATAATAAATCTGCTCCACTGCAGAATGAATGCATTGACCCTTTCTCTGCCAGAATAGTTTTTGCTTTCTTTTTTTTTGTCACACGATATTAGTGCTACTTCTTATCAAACAAATATTTTCAGTAGAAATTATAATCAAGTTAATTTTACTGCACACAAACAAAATATACAGATTTTTGTCAGCATATAAAAAAATGAGGTTTCATCGAGTAAATAGATACCCAATATGTCAAATCTTAAAACTGCACGTGTATGTGAAATAGCGAAAAACTACAGTACCCATAATTGGCCATAGGGAGGCGCTGTAAAAGCTTTTACAAGTCATTGAGAGTTAATGGTGGATGATGGCCCTAGAATCATTTCTCTCACTGTGGCATGCATGGTGATACCAAATATGTGTGGCACAATCACCATTTTTGTATATAGACTTATCCTACATGCACATTTACATTTGTATGTGCGTGTATGTGGGGGGCGATGGGTTTTAGACCAATTGGAGTTTTTTTAACTGGTTTTCTTAAACTTTTGCTGCCCACTTAACACATATGTGTAGTGAGAAAGAGGGTATGCTCATATGTTGCACATATGCATCCATGGGTGGCAGAGGTGGTTCAGCAGGAAGCAGCTGAATTTCAATCCCTCTGTGGGCATGATGGTTGTACTGAGGTTGATCCATCGATCGACTTTAGTACAACCAGCTTGTCGCTTTTTTTTTGTGCGATCACTGTTGACGGCTATAACCAACAGCGGTGATCATTGTACTCTGATTAAGGGGAAACCTCACACTGTCAGAATACAAAGGGCCATCCTTAACCACTTCAGCCCTGGAAGGATTTCCCAGTTTAGGACCAGAGCACTTTTTGCAATTTGGCACTGGGTCACTTTAACTGACAATTGCGCGGTCGTGTGACGTTGTACCCAAACAAAATTTACGTCCTTTTTTTTCCCCACAAATAGAGCTTTCTTTTGGTGGTATTTGATCCCCTCTGCGTCATTTCTGATCACCGCTATAAACAAAAAAAGTGACAATTTAGCAAAATTAACCCCAATATATCTTACTTTTTGCTAAAATACAAATCCAAAAAAAAATTTTTTTCATCAGTTTTGGCCCGATTTATATTCTTCCTCATATTTTTCATAAAAAAACGCAATCTGCGTTTATTGATTGGTTTGCGCAAAAGTTGCCGTGTTTACGAATGATGAGAATTAATTTATGGGGTTTTTATTTTTATTATATTTTACTAGTAATGCCGGCGATCTGCGATTTTTAGGGGTACTGCGATATTGCGGCGGACATGTCAGACCATTTTGATTCTTTTTTGGGACCATTGCCATTTATACAGTGATCAGTGCTATGAAAGTGCACTGATTACTGTGTAAATGCCATTGGCAGTGAAGGGGTTAACCTGGAGGGGGCACTGTAAGGGTTAACTGTGTTCCCTCAGTGTGTTCTAACTGTATGTGGGCTGGGCTGGCTGGGGGAGGGGAGTGATCATGGCTTCCATATACAGGGAGCCTGTGATCACAGCCCTTCCACCTCTGTCAGAATGGAGATCTGTGTTTACATACATGGACCTCCGTTCTCCGGCAGCGCGCACGCTCACAATACTCATTATCGTGGCCGCCATCAGGTTACGGCGTTTCGTGATAACGAACCACTTTGCCACCGTCAAGCCACAGCAGGTGGTCGGCAAGTGGTTAATGTTGATTGGACCCTGGGCAAACATTTTCTTAAACCGCCCCCCCCCCCATCTGAGACATACAATAAATAGCAGCTAGACTCAAAAGCAGTTTACGGCACCAGATCAGGCAGCGACTGTGATTGGTTGTCAGAGGTTGCAGGATATCATTACCACTCACTGATTGGTTGCTAGAGGTTACTGCACATCATTACTGCTCACTGATTGGTTGCTAGAAGTTACTGCACATTATTACTGCTCACTGGTTCATTGCTATAGGTTACTGTATATCATTACAGCTCATTGATTGATTGCTAGAGGTAACTGCACATTATTACTGCTTACTACTTGGTTTCTATAGGTTACTGCACATCATTACCGCTCACTGATTGAATGCTAGAGTTACTGCACATCATTGGTTGCTAAGGCTGGGGGGGGGTGGAGAGGGTGTGATTGGGGACATCACTGCCACTGATCCCATCAACTCCCCAGCACTGCCACTCATCCTCCCCCACAGCACTGCCATTGATCTCACCCCCCCCCCCCCCACCCAGCCCTAGCAAGCAATGATGTGCAGTAACCACTCGCAACCAATCAGCGATTAGTGGCAGTGCTGGGGGGTGAGATCAGTGGCAGTGCTAGTGGAGGGTTTGATCAGTGGTAGTGCAGGGGGGTTGGTGGGTTCAGTGGCAGTGCTTAGTGGAGTGTCATTCACTTGTCAGCTAGGTTCCCCCTCTTTGTCTTTCTAGCTCCCTCCACGTGTCTGCAGTGACGCCTATCCTGAGATCATAAAATAGGGTTTCCTCACACAGCGGAGACCTCTTCCAGCTCCTCACCCTTCATGTTTCAGCTGACCTCTAGTTTCTCCTCCCGATGGCCATGTCCAATCTGTTAACCCAATGGGTGGCCCGGAGTGGCTGGGTAAGCGGCACTGGGTGCCACGGCCCTGTCTCGAGAAGTGGGACCTTTCAAAAACAGACCCTCCCTCCCCCCCTGAAAGGTGCCAAATGTGGCACTGGGGGGGGGGGGGAGAAAATAAGTGGAGGTTCCACTTTTGGGTGGAACTCCGCTTTACATAGTTACATAGTTAGTCAGGTTGAAAAAAGACACAAGTCCATCTAGTGCAACCAAAAAAAAAAAATGTATATATATATATATATATATACACACAACCAAATAATCCCTTATACAATCCTTCACCCACAGTTGATCCAGAGGAAGGCAAAAAACCCCAGCAAAGCATGGATCCAATTTGCTATAAAGAGGGAAAAAAAATCCTTCCTGATTCCCCGAGAGGCAATCGGATTCACCCTGGATCAACTTTACCTAAAAATGTTAGTAGCCAGTTATATTATTTACATTAAGGAAAGAATCCAGGCCTTTTTTAAAGCAATCAACCGTGGTGGCCAAAACCACCTCTGGAGGGAGTCTATTCCACATTTTCACAGCTCTTACTGTGAAGAAACCTTTCCGTATTTGTAGATGAAATCTTTTTTCCTGTAGACGTAAAGCATGCCCCCTTGTCCTTTGTGATGACCTTAAAGTAAATAACTCAACACCAAGTTCACTATATGGACCCCTTATATACTTGTACATGGTGATCATATCCCCCCTTAATCTCCTCTTCTCCAGAGAGAATAAATTCAGTTCCTCTAATCTTTCCTCATAGCGGAGCTCCTCCATGCCTCTTATTAGTTTGGTTGCCCTTCTCTGCACTTTCTCCAGTTCCCCGATATCCTTTTTGAGCACTGGTGCCCAAAACTGAACTGCATATTCCAGATGAGGTATTACTAATGATTTGTACAGGGGGGCAAAATAATGTCTCTATCTCTGGAGTCCATACCTCTCCTAATACAAGAAAGGATTTTGCTTTCTTTGGAAACCGCAGCTTGGCATTGCATTCCATTATTAAGCTTATGATCTACCAGAACCCCCAAATCCTTCTCCACTATGGATTCCCCCAGTTGTACTCCCCCTAGTATGTACGATGCATGCATATTCTTAGCCCCCAAATGCATAACTTTACATTTATCAACATTAAACCTCATTTGCCACACAGTCGCCCAATTAGACAGTGCATTGAGGTCGGCTTGTAAGTTGGAGACATCCTGCAAGGAAGTTATTCCACTGCATAGCTTGGTGTCATCTGCAAACACTGAAATGGTACTTTTAATCCCAAACCCGATATCATTTATAAATATATTGAAAAGTAAGGGTCCCAACACTGAACCTTGGGGTACACCACTGATAACCTTAGACGATTCAGAATAAGAATCATTAACCACTACTGAAGATCTTCTTTAACCACTTCCATACTGGGGATATTCTGACACTTCTCTCCTACGTGTAAAAATCATCATTTTTTTGCTAGAAAATTACTCACAACCCCCAAACAGTATATATGGGTTTTTTTTTTTTTTGCAGAGACTCTAGGGAACAAAATGGCGATCGTTGCAACTTTTTATGTCATAAGGTATTTGCGCAGGAATTTTTCAAAAGAGTTTTTTTAAAAAAAAAAAAAAAACACTGATTCATGAATTAACCACTTCCCTACCGAGTCATAGTAAAATGACGTCGGCAGGGACTGTCCCTCGATCCGGGAGGACGTCATATGACGTCCTCCGCTTCTCGCCGCTACTGCGGGCCCCCAGGGGCCCGCAGAGCGCCGATCACGGATCGCTGATCACGGATCTGCCGGGGGGTTGTGTCCCCCCCAGATCGGGGTAAAGAGCCAATAAAATTGGCTCTTTACCACGTGACCAGCTGTGTCCAATCACAGCCGGTCACGAACGCTCCTCTCGTGCACTGCGCTCGTGCGCGCCCCTGGGGGCGCGCAGCGCGGCGATCGGAGCTGAGGCTTGTCCCTCGGACAAAGCCCAGCTCCAATCCGTGTAAAGAGCCAATAGATTTGGCTCTTTAGAACCCATGAAACTACCCGTCCACTGTCCATGAGACTACCTGACACTGTCCATGAAACTACACCACCACTGTCCATGAGAAATAACCCCCCCCACTAGTCACACGAACCACATGTGTCATCCGCCATTGGTCGACAATGGCGTTAGAGGGGCAGTGTGTGTTAGCCACACACTGTCCCTCTTGGCGCCATTGTCGAGCAATGGCGCCAAACAAATGTAGTGTACTGGCCGACACTAACTGTGTCGGCCAGTGCACCATTTCTCGGTTTAGATAACCGAGAAATGTGCCTAACCTCGACCCGAAACAGGCTCCCTGTTCGGAGTCGAGGCTAGCGGCGCGACGCGCGGGGGTCCCCGCGCGTGCTCGCGTCACGTGCTCTCCTCGCAAGCACTGGCCGACACTAACCTGTGTCGACCAGTG
>BLSH010005088.1:62496-73012 GCA_018402905.1 Glandirana rugosa
CTCCGCCATTATAGGGCAATACCCCCCCACCATTATAGGACAATACCCCCACCATTATAGGACACAGGATATTACCACCCCCCCATAACGGGATATTACCGCCTCCCATAACAGGATATTACCACCTCCCATAACAGGATATTACCACCTCCCATAGCAGGATATTACCACCTCCCATAACGAGATATTACCACCTCCTTAACAGGACATTACCACCTCCCATAACAGGATATTACCACCTCTCATAACAGGATATTACCACCCCTATAACGGGATATTACCACCCCCCATAACAGGATATTACCACCTCCCATAAGGGGATATTACCACCTCCCATACCAGAATATTACCACCTCCCATACCAGGATATTACCACCTCCCATAACGGGATATTACCACCCCCATAACAGGATATTACCACCCCCATAAGGGGATATTACCACTACCATAACGGGATATTACCACCCCCATAACAGGATATTACCACCCCGATAACAGGATATTACCACCTCCCATAACAGGATATTACCACCTCCCATAGCAGGATACTACCACCTCCCATAACGAGATATTACCACCTCCTTAACAGGACATTACCACCTCTCATAACAGGATATTACCACCTCTCATAACGAGATATTACCACCTCCTTAACAGGACATTACCACCTCTCATAACAGGATATTACCACCTCCCATAGCAGGATACTACCACCTCCCATAACGAGATATTACCACCTCCTTAACAGGACATTACCACCTCTCATAACAGGACATTACCACCTCCCATAACAGGATATTACCACCTCTCATAACAGGATATTACCACCCCCATAACAGGATATTACCACCCCCATAACAGGATATTACCACCTCCCATACCAGGATATTACCACCCCCATAACAGGATATTACCACCCCGATAACAGGATATTACCACCTCCCATAACAGGATATTACCACCTCCCATACCAGGATATTACCACTCCCATAACGGGATATTACCACCCCCATAACAGGATATTACCACCCCGATAACAGGATATTACCACCTCCCATAACAGGATATTACCACCTCCCATAACGGGATATTACCACCTCCTTAACAGGACATTACCACCTCCATAACAGGATATTACCACCTCCCATACCAGGATATTACCACCCCCCATAATGGGATATTACCACCTCCCATACCAGGATATTACCACCTCCCATAACAGGATATTACCACCTCCCATACCAGAATATTACCACCTCCCATACCAGGATATTACCACCTCCCATAACGGGATATTACCACCCCCATAACAGGATATTACCACCCCCATAAGGGGATATTACCACTACCATAACGGGATATTACCACCCCCACAACAGGATATTACCACCCCGATAACAGGATATTACCACCTCCCATAACAGGATATTACCACCTCCCATAGCAGGATATTACCACCTCCCATAACGAGATATTACCACCTCCTTAACAGGACATTACCACCTCCCATAACAGGATGTTACCACCTCTCATAACAGGATATTACCACCCCTATAACGGGATATTACCACCCCCCATAACAGGATATTACCACCTCCCATAAGGGGATATTACCACCTCCCATACCAGGATATTACCACCTCCCATACCAGGATATTACCACCTCCCATAACGGGATATTACCACCCCCATAACAGGATATTACCACCCCCATAAGGGGATATTACCACTACCATAACGGGATATTACCACCCCCATAACAGGATATTACCACCCCGATAACAGGATATTACCACCTCCCATAACAGGATATTACCACCTCCCATAGCAGGATACTACCACCTCCCATAATGAGATATTACCACCTCCTTAACAGGACATTACCACCTCTCATAACAGGATATTACCACCTCTCATAACGAGATATTACCACCTCCTTAACAGGACATTACCTCCTCTCATAACAGGATATTACCACCTCCCATAGCAGGATACTACCACCTCCCATAACGAGATATTACCACCTCCTTAACAGGACATTACCACCTCTCATAACAGGACATTACCACCTCCCATAACAGGATATTACCACCTCTCATAACAGGATATTACCACCCCTATAACGGGATATTACCACCCCCCATAACAGGATATTACCACCTCCCATAAGGGGATATTACCAACTCCCATAACAGGATATTACCACCCCCCATAACGGGATATTACCACCTCCCATAACAGGATATTACCATCTCCCATAACAGGATATTACCACCTCCCATAAGGGGATATTATCACCCCCATAACAGGATGTTACCACCCCATAACGTGATATTACCACCTCCCATAACGGGATATTACCACCCCCATAACAGGATATTACCACCCCCATAAGGGGATATTACCAACTCCCATAACAGGATATTACCACCCCCCATAACGGGATATTACCATCTCCCATAACAGGATGTTACCACCCCATAACGTGATATTACCACCTCCCATAACAGGATATTACCACCCCCCAAAACAGGATATTACCACCTCCTTAACAGGACATTACCACCTCCATAACAGGATATTACCACCCCCATAAAGGGATATTACCAGCTCCCATAATGGGATATTACCACCTCCCATAAGGGGATATTACCACCTCCATGACAGGATATTACCACCCCCCATAACGGGATATTACCACCCCTATAAAGGGATATCACCACCTCCCATAACGGGATATTACCACCCCTATAACGGGATATTACCACCTCCCATATTGGGATATTACCACCGCCCATAACGGGATATTACCACCTCCATGACAGGATATTACCACCCCCTATAACGGGATATTACCACCCCTATAAAGGGATATTACCACCTCCCATAAGGGGATATTACCACCCCTATAAAAGGATATTACCACCTCCCATAACGGGATATTACCACCCCCATAACGGGATATTACCACCCCATAACGTGATATTACCACCTCCCATAACAGGATATTACCACCCCCATAAAGGGATATTACCACCCCATAACGTGATATTACCACCTCCCATAACAGGATATTACCACCTCTATGCATTACTGTAGGAATAGTGTTATTTGGATGGTAAGCTGCATTGGATTTCCATCAGACATTGTTTGGCGTTGAGGCCAAATAATTCAATTTTAGGCTCATCCGACCATGTGTTTCCATGTGGCCTCAGAATCTTCAAGGTGGGTTTTGGCAAAGCTCAGATGTGACTTCATTACGTGACTTTTTTCTTGCACCCCTCCCATACAAGCCACATTTGTGGAGAATTTGTGATATTGTTGTCACATGCACACAATAACCACCCTTTGTCATAAATTCCTGCAACTGCTTCAGAGTTGCTGTACGCCTCTCGGTAGCCTCTCAGACCAGTTTTCGCCTGACTCTTTCATCCAGTTTGGAGCGACGTCCTGATCCAGGGAGGGTCTGTGTTATACCAAATACCTTCCACTTGTTAATAATAGACTTCACCGTGCTTCTAGGCATTGGCAAAGCCTTTGACATTTTTTGTATCCATCTCCTGACTTGTGCCTGTCCACAACTTCATCTTGCCACCCATAGTTGATTGTTTGCTTCAGTTGCACTACCAGGGACTGAAATGCTCCTGGAAAGCTCTTTTCATGCTGAGCTAATCAAAATAAACACAGCTGATCACAGTTGAACGTCAAATGGCTTTGTGTGCCATTGAGAAGGTGATTAGCTACACCCGATTGAGTTTACAAGTAATTTTAGGAGGGGGGGTGATCATTTTTCCAACTCGGTGATTCTGTTTTTTACTTACATTTTTTTCCGACATGTTGGTGTTCTATCTCTCACTTGGATGTTATAAGTTGCACTGAGTAAATACAGCTGGATAAAACAAAAACTGTGTCTGTCTTCATTTCAGGCTGCAAGGCAACAAAATGTGATTATTTTAAAGGGGGTTAATTATTTTCTATACCCACTGCATATCAGTTTGAAGCTCAAAACCAAAAAAGTGGAGGCACAATAGTATTACAGTGGCATACCTGCATGTTTTAGACCATCCTGGATCTTAACCTGTTTCTTTCACCTAAACTGTGAATAGGGCCATTATGCAATTGAACATTGTAGGGCAAGGCTGCCCATCAAGACTGAGACCCCACTTAACAGAATATGTTCCTGCACACCCTGGGGCCAATCTCAGGGTCATGCATTGGGGTTGATTCACTAAAGGCAGACAGACTGTGCACTAGACACGTAAAATTAGTTTAGTTCCAAATTCGTTTTTTAACAAATTTCGACAAATTTGTTAATTCAAAAATATCCGAATCTACGAAAGCCCGTTTAATGAATTTTTGCATAAATATGAATATTTGATAATTCATAAATTTGAATATTCAACAATTGAGAAATTCGTAAATTCAATATTCGAAAATTCGTAAATCCGAAAATTCAGAAATTCGAAAATTAAAAAATCCGAAAATTAAAAAAAAAAGCGAAAATTCAAAAGAACAAAAATCCAAAAATAAGAATAAAAATGTGAAAACCCGAAAATTTGAAAATCTGAAATAATAACTAACTAATAATAACTTAACTATTACTAACTATTAAATTATAGGTATTGGAATTTTCTTTCAAACTTGGCTGTTAGTGAACGTAACTAATACAAATTTATCCGAAGTTACTAATTATCCGAAATCACAAATACTGTATCTAAACGAATGGAATGTAACAAAGTAATAGTAATAAATAACAATGATAATAATAAAATGTTTTATTATTATTATTTATTAATTTGTTCCGTTCCATTTGTTTAGATGCGGCTTTCTTTATTTCGGATAATTCGTAACTTCGGATAAATTCGTATTCGTTACGTTGAAAGGACATTTCAATACCTATAATTTCATAATTCGTTATTATTAGTTAGTTAGTTATTATTTCGAATTTTCCGATTTTCGTTCTTTCGAATTTTCCGATTCTCATTATTATTTTCGAATTTATGAATTTACAAATTTTTGAATTCTCTAAATTACGAATTTATGAATTTCTACCATAACGAATGACCTGAAAGACGTAAAAATATATGAAAGGAATGAAATGAAAACAAACACATTTTTCGGCAGTAAACATGTCTACTGTGCACTTTGCAAAGTGCAGTTGCGCCAGAGCTTAGTAAATGAGCAAAAGCTCTGCTGACTTCCATCATCCAATCATGTGCAAGCAAAAATGCTGTTTTTTTTTTATTTTCCTTGCATGTGATTGGGTATTCTTTATATTAGTCAGGTAACACACTGACACCTTAGCCACCATTGTGCAATGTGCTGGGTGTCCAGTGTGTTGCTGCACCTTGAACCACTTCAGCCCCAGAAGTATTTCCCACTTTAGGACCAGAGCACTTTTTGCGATTCGGCACTGCGTCACTTTAACTGACAATTGCGCGGTCGTGCGACGTTGTTCCCAAACAAAATTTGCATCTTTTCCCCCAAATAGAGCTTTCTCTTCGTGGTATTTGATCACCGCTGCGTCACTTCTGATCACCCCTAGAAACAAAAGAAGAGCGACAATTTTGCAAAAAAAAAAAAAGTCTTACTTTTTGCTAAAATACAAATCCAAAAAAAAAAATATATAAAAAAAAAATGTATTCATCGGTTTTGGCCGATTTATAGTCTTCCTCATATTTTTGGTAAAGAAAATCGCAATCGGTGTTTATTGGTTGGTTTTCACAAAAGTTGCGTTTACAAATGATGAGAATTCATTCATGGGGTTTTTATTTTTTACTAGTAATGGCAGCGATCTGATATTTTTAGCGGTACTGCGATATTGCGGCGGATATGTCGGACATTTTTGACACTTTTTTTGGGACCATTGGCATTTATACAGCGATAAATGCTATGAAAATGCACTGATTACTGTGTAAATGTCACTGGCAGTGAAGGGGTTAACCGGGGAGGCATGCTCTAAGGGTTAACTGTGTTCCCTGGGTGTGTTCTAACTGTATGGGGGTCTAGCTGAGTGGGGGAGGAGAATGATCGCGGCTCCCATATACAGGGAGCCTGTGATCAGATCCCTTCCCCCTCTGTCAGAACGGAGATCTGTGCATTTACAAATGATGAGAATTCATTTATGGGGTTTTTATTTTTTTTTATTTTTTACTGGTAATGGCAGCGATCTGTGATTTTTAGCGGTACTGCGATATTGCGACGGACATGTCGGACATTTTTGACACTTTTTTGGGACCATTGGCATTTATACAGCAATAAATGCTATGAAAATGCACTGATTACTGTGTAAATGTCACTGGCAGTGAAGGGGTTAACCGGGGGGGATGCTCTAAGGGTCAACTGTGTTCCCTAGGTGTGTTCTAACTGTATGGGGGCTGGGCTGAGTGGGGGAGGAGATTGATCGCAGCTCCCATATACAGGGAGCCTGTGATCACATCCCTTCCCCCTCTGTCAGAATGGAGATCTGTGTGTTTACACGGACCCCCATTCTGTCACTCTGGGGGGACAATTGCGGGTAGCTGGTGAAGATCGAGTCCGCCCTACCTGCTCCCTGGCCCTCCCAGGAACACAGTGAATGCGTGCTCCTCCGGCGGTGCTCACAGTGCGCAATCTCGCAGCTGCCGTCAGGTGACGGCGGTTTGTGATAACGAGCCAAGTTGCCGCCGTCAAGCCACGGCGGGCGGTCGGCAACTGGTTAAGTAGGGATGGGCTCCCTCCAGTCACCTGCCCTCCCTCTATCCATTAAAATACATGTGCTTCCATTGTGGAGGCTCTTATAAGTCAGAGGTAGGTTCTAGACCAGTGGTTCTCAACCCTGTTCTCAAGAACCCCCAACAGGCCATGTTTGCTTTAAATCAGAGTCAATGGCTTGGTATATTGGGCAGCTATTTTATCCAAGAGAAATTCCCAAAACATGGCCTGTTGGGGGTACTTGAGGACTGAGGTCGAGAACCACTGTTCTAGAGGACACAGGGGGGTTGATTTACTAAAGCTTGAAAGTGCAAAATTTGGTGCAGCTCCACTCAGAAACCAATCAGCTTCAAGGTTTTATTGTCCAAGCTTGATTGAACAAGCTGAGGTTAGAAGCTGATTGGCTAGCATGCAAAGCTGCACCGGTTTTTGCACTCTCCAGCTTTAGTAAATCAACACCAGGGTGCCTTGCCGGGGCCCTCTAGCTTGCGCATGACTTTTGCAAATGTGTGTGACCAAACCCCTGTTTTTAACGCATACGGTTAGACTGCTTAATTTGGTTGGTCGCAGGGTGGTCGGAAAGTTGAGTTTGGAAATTCTTTGGTTTTGTTTGATTGGGTATTCTTTGCAAAGCGAAGCTTTACCTCATTTACTAATCTCTGGAGGAACTACACTTGCAGAAGTGCACAGTAAATCAACCCCATTGAGTCCACCTTTCAGGTCACCTACAATAATCATAAGCTCCAACCAAGTGGGTTCTTACATTCAGAAGCGTCCCTCATTGGTGGTTCTCGTCTTTGGCTTTGCTTGATGGGGCCGGATCATTAGGAGCAACGAATACTGGAAGGGCTTCAAGCCACAAGTAGTCAGATTCTTCGGTAGATTTTACAGATGAAACCTGCTTGCGATGGGCATCTGTTCTGCTATGACCCGGAAGTATCGGGGTGGAAGTGTTGACTGCAATCTTCTCTTTCATGGAGTCAACCAAGCAAAATGTGATAAGATGGGACAATTGCACTTTTCTACCATCACTCTAAAAATGACTGGACTTCTTCATATTAAGGGCAAGATGTACCAAAAACGTAGTAAAGCTCGGAAAAGGACTGAGAGGGTGAAACGGTTGTCAGCTTTTGTTCCTCTATTGCCAGACTGGTGTTTTTCT
This sequence comes from Glandirana rugosa, assembly GCA_018402905.1. Lineage (NCBI taxonomy): Eukaryota > Metazoa > Chordata > Amphibia > Anura > Ranidae > Glandirana > Glandirana rugosa. The sequence goes on from BLSH010005088.1 coordinate 70,352, forward strand.
TTGGATTTTTGTATGAAGTGTTTTTAAGGAAGTTGAAATAAAATAGTGATTGTATGCGACTTCTGGTGTTGTTCCACTAAACCAGGGATAGGCAATTAGCGGACCTCCAGCTGTTGCAGAACTACAAGTCCCATGAGGCATAGCAAGACTCTGACAGCCACAAGCTTGACACCCAGAGGCAGAGGCATGGTGGGACTTGTAGTTTTGCAACAGCTGGAGGTCCGCTAATTGCAGATCCCTGCACTAAACCAATAAATCTATGGGATTTCTGGGATGTCAGTATGTCATCATTGCAAATAATCCACAAGATGTATCTAAAAAATGTAATCTTATGTACAATTTTAATGTAAAAACATCATCATGTACAGTAAAACCTTGGATTGCGAGCATAGGCGTGCGCACATAGGGTGGCAGGTGTGCCCGGGCACACCCTAATCACCCTGTACTGGGCAGATTCCCCCTGCTGCCTGGCTGCAGAGAAAGGGATGGGGGGATCTCTGTCCTCAGTCTCTTTCTCTGTCTCAAAAGTGAGACATCAAGGGTCTGTTTAGACCCTTGATATTTCATCAAAGCCCCCCAGCAGGGCTCCTAAAATAAATTGTAAAAAAAATAATAAAATATAATATTGTAAAAAATAAAAATTGTAAAAAACAAAATAAAATAAAAATAAACTACTGACACCTATGTTTGACCTACTGACACTGTTCTCTGCCCTTCTGACATATATACACACACTCATGAATGTTTGCGCTTTGTGGTGCTCACCCTAATGCAATAGGCTGCGCACACCTATGATTGCGAGCATAATTCGTTCCGGAAGCATGCTTGTAATCCAAAGCACTTGTATATCAAAGCGAATTTCCCCATGAGAAATAATGGAAACTCAGATGATTCGTTCAACAATCATTTATTCATCTTTCAGTTTATAGTCCATATAAAAAGATTATAGCAATGTGATTGGTTGTGTAGCCATAAAATGTCCATCCACAAATGGCCGCCTCCACAAGGGGATTAGAAGCAAAATCCAGCAGGCCAGGCACTATGGAGTATAAAAGAGAAGAGAGGCGCCTCTAAGTGTAGAAATATGGTTACATTTAATGAAGGTGCAACATTTAGCAACTCACATGCTTGATGATTAAAAGAGGCAAATCTAAGTATGCAGCATCCGGGGTAAAGCTGTCCACATAGACCGTCCTCCACACCGCCGGCTCTCACCGCTGTCAGTCTGCAATAGTGACCGGAAAGTAGAGCGATCTGAAAGCGAGGCTTGAAGCGCTCATGGAGCACAGCATGGAAGGGATGACATTGATGGCGGTGCGGAGGACGGTCTATGTGGACAGCTATACACCGGACCATGTGAGTTGCTAAATGTTGTGCCTTCATTAAATGTAACCATATTGCTACATTTAGAGGCGCCGCTCTTCTCTTTTATACTCAGTTGTGATGCTACTCTTATATCAAGACATCGCTTGTTTATGAAGTCAAAATTTATTTAAAAATTTTGCTTCTCTTGAAAAACTCTCTCAATCCAAGGTTTTACTGTATATAAAAAAAGGGAAAATTATATCTAAAATATGCAGGTATGTGTCATTACATATTGGGGGAGATTTATAAAAACTGGAGAGTGCAAAATCTGGCGCAGCTCTGCGTAGAAACCAATCAGCTTCCAAGTTTTTTTTTTTTGTCAAAGATTAATTGAAAAAGCGGCACCAGATTTTTCACTCTCCAGTTTTAGTAAATAAACCCCATTATGAATATTTCCCCCATCATGCATGCCCTAAACCAACTGTCTGGTGGTGCTAAATATTCTGTGATATGTGTCAACTGACTATCTCCTGCAGACCACACAAACCTTCCTTGCCGTTAGATGGTGGCCAAAGGTTGTTACGCGTTTCACAAATAAGTTCTGCTTCTTCACTCAAAAATGGAAACCATAATACAGTGGAACCTCGGATTGCGAGTAAGGCAGTTAATGAGCGTTTCGCAATACTAGCAGTTTTTAAAAAAAAAAAAATTCTTACTCGGTTTGCGAGTGGTGTCTCGCATAACAAGTAAAAATTGGCCTTTTTGCATGCAATACCGCACGTGGCCAGGTTTTCAGGGCGCTGGTGAGCCTTGGAGGCGGCCGGAAATTCTGGAAATTCTCGGCATTCCTTGGATATTCTGAAAGTGTAAACACTTTCCAAGCATTGTCGAGTGATCCCAGTCTTTTAGAGGTTCACCAGCCCCCCCCCCCCCACCAATTCCCCCCCCCCCCCGACCACTTGGAGATTTTCTGACCCTAGTGAGCTGTTACGAACCTTTCACAAATGTGAAAGTCTTATAGGTTCCTTACGGCTCTTAAAGGTCTTAAAGGCCGGCGGAGGTTCCGAGTGGTCGCGGGACTTTTGGACCGGTGCACGCCATAACGTACGTTTTTCCGGTTAAAAATGAACAATACGCTCTGTGGTGAGCGTTTGGCTCATTCTTAAAAAAAAAAAAATTTTTGACGATCATAACGCTTTGCGAGTAATTGACGGAATGAGCGTTAGGCTCCAAGGTGACATAATACCAAAGGTAAAAACTCACTTCTTCGTCTTGAATAAACACTTTGCGCATTGTTGGAAACCGGTGGTAGATTGCCGTTCCTTCCAAACACACCAGACGTCCTCTATCAGTCAA
>BLSH010005088.1:86173-88673 GCA_018402905.1 Glandirana rugosa
ACCCCCCCCCCCCTGTTGCTCGGGTCAGCCCCCCCCCCGGTTGGTTGGTCACCAGCTCTGCCACTTACCCCAGCTAGGTCGCGGGTTGTGTCTCCTCCTCCTGGTGCCTCGCTGCGACTTCCCGTGTTTCCTTGTCTCCTCCCTCCTCGGTGGCCAATAGTATCGCTTCTCCTCTCGGACAATTTCAGGACCCGCTTCCTGATTGGCTGGGAGGAGACTCAGGAAGACAATAGCGAATATTCATTCACTATTGTCACACAGCTGAGTGAGCTCAGGCGCAGAGCCCACCCTTTTTTGAAGCCAATTAGAGCCTCTGGCACTAATCACGTGCTTCTAAAACAGCACATGAAAAACAGTTACCAAACATTTCCTGAAAAAAAAAAGAGTTACCATTATAATCTATGAAGCTCTTCACATTGCATTTTTGTCAAATTCTGCCTGCTGCATCTTTAGTGCGTTTGCAGTAAAAACGCACGTGACATCATAGTCAATGGAAAAAAAAAACTGAAATCAGAATGCAATTTGTGTTTTACTTGGAGCATTATGCAGATCACATGTTCATATTTAACAGGAAGAAAATGCGGGAAAAACTCATCTTGGATTGCGTTACATTTAATGCAAACGCGTTCAAAACACAAAAAAAAAAACGCATTATGCATTTTTACATTATAAAAACACAATTTATAACTAAAAATATCTGACTGTCTATGATTTTGTCTTTTTGATATTTATCTAAAGACTAAAGCTGGCCACATGTTGTGCAATCTGATTGCAACATTTACTGAGTTTAGGTTAAGTGGTATAAAAAATTAACAAAAGACCAACATAAATCCAAATGGATTCATTTATTAATGAATACAGAGCATACAAAATGTTCAGACCCGATCCCCAGGACACAACGCCACCCACAGTCTGCTTCAGGGCCAGCCAGTTACCGGATCCTCATGCCCAGACCTCACCCAATCAGAGTGGCACATCCAAGTAGCCCACCTTTATTTTGTGAAGAGACTGCCCCTTAGCAGCCCCCTAATCACACTGATGAATACCTAATTGAGTTACTGTGCCTGCATCCACAGACAAACCACAGCCATTCTTTTTGTCTAACACAGGGGTCTCCAAGGAGTGGTTCGGAGCCATATGTAACCCTTTGCGTGCCTTTATCCGACCCTTGGAGCACTATTCCTCCTACTTATATGCTGACACTGACAACTGAACATAATTACTGCCATTGATACCAACGATGGGGCATTATTCCTCCCATTGACACCAATGATGGGGTACTATTCCTTCCACTGTTACCAATGATGGGGCACTATTCCTCCCACTGACACCAGTGATGGGGCACTATTCCTCCCACTGACACCAATGATGGAGCACTATTCCTCCCACTGACATCAATGATGGGGTACTATTCCTTCCACTGTTACCAATGATGGGGCACTATTCCTCCCACTGACACCAATGATGGGGTACTATTCCTTCCACTGTTACCAATGATGGGGCACTATTCCTCCCACTGACACCAATGATGGGGCACTATTCCTCCCACTGACACCAATGATGGAGGACTATTCCTCCCACTGACATCAATGATGGGGCACTATTCCTCCCACTGACACCTATGATGGGGCACTATTCCTCCCACTGACACCTATGATGGGGCACTATTCCTCCCACTGACACCTATGATGGGGCACTATTCCTCCAACTGACACCAATGATGGAGCACTATTATTCCCACTGACACCAATGATGGGGCACTATTCCTCCCACTGACACCAATGATGGAGCACTATTATTCCCACTGACACCAATGATGGAGCACTATTATTCCCACTGACACCAATGATGGAGCACTATTCCTCCCAGTGACACCAATGATGGGGCACTATTCCTCCCACTGACGCCAATGATGGGGCACTATTCCTATCACTGACACCAATGATGGGACACTATTCCTCCCACTGACGCCAATGATAGAGCACTATTCCTGACAGTGACACCAATGATGGGACACTATGCCTCCCACAGACACCAATCATGGGGCACTATTCCTCCCACTGACACCAATGATGGAGCACTCCCAGTGACACCAATGATGGGGCACTATTCCTCTCACTGACACCAATCATGGGGCACAATTCCTCCCACTGATACCAATGATGGGGCACTATTCCTCTCACTGACACCAATCATGGGGCACAATTCCTCCCACTGATACCAATGATGAGACACTATTCCTCCCACTGATACCAATGATGGGTCACTATTCCTCCCACTGATACCAATGATGGGAGGTATTGTTTTCTCTCACACTAAGGCATTTTCTACTCCCGATGGCCGCAGTCCTTCCTTCCTAAAACCTGGAGGACAAAAATATGTTTTATTGAAAAAAAACTGATATAAAACAAAAGTTTGAAGTGGTTGTAAACTCTATAAAAAAAAACAAAAAAAATCTGCAAGACAAAGGCATAATGAGCTAGTATTCATCGCATAGTAA
>BLSH010005088.1:93673-99970 GCA_018402905.1 Glandirana rugosa
TTCACGGTGGGAATGATGTGTTCAGGGTGATGTGCAGTGTTAGTTTTCACACATAGTGTTTTGCTTTTAGGCCAACAAGTTACATTTTGGTCTCATCTGACCAGAGCACCTTCTTCCAAATGTTTGCTGTGTCCCCCACATGACTTCTCACAAACTGCAAACAGGACTTCTTATGGCTTTCTTTCAGCAATGGTTTTCTTTTTGCCACTTTTCCATAAAGGGGTTAGATGGATACTGCGCTACCTAATTATGTAACTGGAGCAGCTGATACGACAACAAACAAAGTTGGAGGTAAATGGAGAACTGAGAGTGCAGCGCTGTAAAAGGATGGGTTTAGGATGGGACCATAAGCAGATTATATTAGTAGAGAGTACTTGGGATTTAAGTACAGTGGGGAGTGGGTGTTGAACCAATAAATTATACACAGTAGAGTATGGTTCCCTTCGTTTGATAAAACGTCCTCAGGACGAAACGCGTTGGGTACTGTTCCCCCGACTGACTGCTACTTGGATTTTATTGATGAGCTCATCTATATTTTTAACCATGTAAGTGTTTTTAATCCACATTCAAATACATTTCCTGTGGTATACTGAATTACGCTATGGAGTTTCTTCTTGCTCTTAGCTCAACACAAACCCGTTCTGAGTGATACCACCTGTCTGTCAAGAGGCACAACTTCCCTCTAAGTGGGCTTCAGAAGTATTTCGAACCGGGAAGGGAACCATCCATGACCAGACCACACCACAAGGAATTAAACCACCTCTGCTATCATATCACCAGCTTCCGGTAAGCATACTCACTTATAGTGAGGATTGTCACTTTTGAGCACCTATTCAAGCACTTTGCACTGTGACCTGTTCTCCACCAACCCTGGACCTTCTGGACCGTCATCACTTTGCTGGTACTTTACCAGTCTCTGGTAAGTACAATCACTCACCATCTTGGATTAACACCATATCAAGCACCTGATTGGCAAAGCACCTGTCACTTTAATTAGAAATCGGTCCAGGACATCACGATGTATCATCCTGAATATCTCTCTACATTTGTTATGGGATTTCTTCACATTTACACATGAACTCTAAGAGGACTTCTATTGTATTGTCATTATTACTGTGTATAATTTATTGGTTCAACACCCATTCCCCACTGTACTTAAATCCCAAGTACTCTCTATTAATATAATCTGCTTATGGTCCCATCCTAAGCCCATCTTTTTACAGCGCTGCACTCTCAGTTCTCCACTTTTCCATGAAGAGCAGATTTGTGGAGGGCACGACTAATAGTTGTCCTGTGGACAGATTCTTCCACCTGAGCTGTGGATCTCTGCAGCTCCTCCAGAGTTACCATGGAACTCTTGGCTGCTTCTCTTATGAATGCTCTCCTTGCCCGGCCTGTCAGTTTAGGTGGACGGCCATGTCTTGGTAGGCTTGCAGTTGTGCCATACTCTTTCCATTTTCCAATGATGGATTGAGCAGAGCTCCGTGAGATGTTCAAAGCTTGGGATATTTTTCTATAACCTAACCCTGCTTTAAACTTCTCTACAACTTTATCCCTGACCTGTTTGGTGTGGTCCTTGGCCTTCATGATGCTGTTTGTTCACTAAGGTTCTCTAACAAACCTCTGAGGGCTTCACAGAACAGCTGTATTTATACTGATATTAAATCTCACACATGTGGACTCAATTTACTAATTAGGTGACTTCTGAAGGCAATTGGTTCCACTAGATTTTAGTTAGGGGTATCAGAGTAAAGGGGGCTGAATACAAATGCCCCCACGCTTTTCACAGATTTATTTGTAAACAATTTTGAAAACCATTTATCATTTTCCTTCCATTTATGTGCCACTTTGTGTTGGTCTATCACATCAAATGCCAATAAAATCCCTTTACCTTTTTGGTTGTAACATAACAAAATGTGGAAAGTTTCAAGGGGTATGAATACTTTATCAGGGCACTGTACATTTATTTTAGTTTCAACCCTTCTCTTCCATTTGTTAACAGACACATAAATCTATACCCTGCAACAACGTATTTCATCATTTGATTAATCCAAAAAGGTGATGCACAAATTTGTTAGTAGACATTCTGAAGTCCCTATTGGATTGATGGGTGCTGAAAAGTTTATTTTATTTGTTTATAACTATGTATTTATTTATACATTGATTTATATATGTATTTATTTATACATTGATTTATATATGTATTAATTTATACATTGATTTATATATGTATTTATTTATACATTGATTTATATATGTATTGATTTATACATTGATTTATATATGTATTTATTTATACATTGATTTATATATGTATTAATTTATACATTGTTTATATATGTATTTATTTATACATTGATTTATATATGTATTAATTTATACATTGATTTATATATGTATTGATTTATACATTGATTTATATATGTATTTATTTATACATTGATTTATATATGTATTAATTTATACATTGTTTATATATGTATTTATTTATACATTGATTTATATATGTATTAATTTATACATTGATTTATATATGTATTGATTTATACATTGATTTATATATGTATTTATTTATACATTGATTTATATATGTATTGATTTATACATTGATTTATATATGTATTAATTTATACATTGATTTATATATGTATTTATTTATACATTGATTTATATATGTATTGATTTATACATTGATTTATATATGTATTTATTTATACATTGATTTATATATGTATTGATTTATACATTGATTTATATATGTATTTATTTATACATTGATTTATATATGTATTAATTTATACATTGTTTATATATGTATTTATTTATACATTGATTTATATATGTATTAATTTATACATTGATTTATATATGTATTGATTTATACATTGATTTATATATGTATTTATTTATACATTGATTTATATATGTATTAATTTATACATTGTTTATATATGTATTTATTTATACATTGATTTATATATGTATTGATTTATACATTGATTTATATATGTATTTATTTAAGTTTATTTTCATTCTTCTCACCCACTCACTTTACAGACCGCACAGAAAAGTATACCCTGCATGATTCGATTAATCCAAAAAGAAAATGTCCATCTTTGTTACTTGACATTCCAAAGTTCCATCCGACTCGATGGGTGCTGAAAAGTTTCCTCTTTCTTCCATTATGACTTTTTATTTAGTCTGACTTTGTGGTTTCTTTCAAGGTAAATAAGAGCTGAAAGAAGCGGGCACAAAGAGGACGAGGGCGTATTGCGACATCGGATATAGTCACCCGATGACTCAGCCTAGACAATGTATGGATCAGGTTCTCCTCCTTTGTCTGAGTGTTGGGGGGGGCATGGTGGGCTCCGAGGACTTTGTCTGTATGGCACCTTATGGAAGTCGGGATGAAAGGAATAATCGTGTTGTGATCTTAGATGTTAAATGAATTCACCCTTTCTGGGGTTTTATTTCACACAGGCCACTCTGGCTATAGATAAAAGGAGCCTCTGAAGAGTGACGCTGGAGGCAACTCATAGTGTGTCAGCCATTGTTGTGGTATGGGGGACCCTTTGTGGCTTAAATCTGACCTCCAGCCTTCCCTTCGGTCTTGCAAAGCTCCTCTCCTGGACTGAAATGGCTTCCTCTGATTTCACTGCACGCTGCGAGCTTCTCATAATATGCAATAAAATCTGCAGCATGTCAGATAGAGCGCCGTCCCATTTCAATGATCATGAGAACGGTGAGGAATCAGCCCAGAACTACACGGGAGAATCTTGTCAATGATCTCAAGGCAGCTGGGACCATAGCCACCAAGAAAACAATTGGTAACGCTCCGCCGCAAAGGACTGAAATCCTGCAGCGCCCGCAAGGTCCCCCTCCTCAAGAAAGCACATGGGCAGCCCGTCTGCAATTTGCTAATGAACATCTGAATGATTCAGAGGAGAACTGGGTGAAAGTGCTGTGGTCAGATGAGACGAAAATCGAGCTCTTTGGCATCAACTCAACTCGCTGTGTTTGGAAAGGAGAAATGCTGCCTATGAACCCAAGAACACCATCCCCACCGTCTAACATGGAGGTGGAAACATTGAGCTTTGGGGGTGTTTTTCTGCTAAGGGGACAGGACAACTTCACTGCATCAAAGGGATGATGGACGGGGCCGTCAAATCTTGGGTGAGAACCTCCTTCCTTCAGCTAGGGCATTGTAAATGGGTCGTGGATGGGTTTTCCAGCATGACAATGACCCAAAACACACAGCCAAGGCAACAAAGGAGTGGCTCAAGAAGAAGCCCATTAAGGACTTGGAGTGGCCTAGCCAGTCTTCAGACCTTAATCCCATAGAAAATATGTGGAGGGAGCTGAAGGTTCGAGTTACCAAACATCAGCCTCAAAACCTTAATGACTTGGAGAGGATCTGCAAAGAGGAGTGGGACAAAATCCCTCCTGAGATGTCTGCAAACCTGGTGGCCAACTACAAGAAACATCTGACCTCTGTGATTGCCAACAAGCGTTTTGCCACCAAGTACTAAGTCATGTTTTGCGAAGGGGTCAAATAATTATTTCACTCATTAAAATGCAAATGAATTTATAACTTTTTTTGAAATGCGTTTTTCTGGATATTTTTGTTGTTATTCTGTCTCTCACTGGTAAAATAAACCGACCATTAAAATTATAGACTGATCATTTCTTCATGTCAGTGGGCAAACGTACAAAATCAGCAGGGGGTCAAATACTTTTTTCCCTCCCTGTATAATAAAGATGGAAAGGTCTTATTCAAAAATGTAATTAGCATATTGATGAGGAGGGGAAAGGAAGAACCGGTAAGGCAAAATATAAGCAGATTAACCACTTGACCTCTGGAAGATTTACCCCTCCTTCCTGACCAGGCCATTTTTTGCGATATGGCACTGCATTATTTTAACTGAATTGCGCGGTCGTGCAACGCTCTACATGAATGAAATTTATATCCCTTTTCTCCCACAAGTAGAGCTTTCTTTTGGTGGTATTTGATCACCTCAGACTGAATTAGGTTGACCTGTTTCACACTGCAGAATGCTTTCTGAAAACCGGTTTACCGGTCTCTACAGTGTGAAACATGTCAACCTGATTCAGTCTGTGTGTCCTGGTGTTGGTGGACGTTCAATAAATCTTTCATGTTATTCATTCAACTTGGAATGCAGACAATTTCTTCTTCCATCCATATAAGCTACCTAATTCCCATTTTTTAAGGTTCTTACACCTGAGACACGCCTACTGTTCACAGTTTGGGTCTCTTGGATCTGCCCCTTCGGTGTCGGATCTTGAGTCTCTGCTGCGAGATGATGATCTAGCTAAACCGTTATCCATCATCTATAAATTTTTGTTCCCCGAAACGAATAGGTTACTAAGCAAATGTAGATCCTAGTGGGAGGCTGTGGCCCCTGGTCTTGACAATGAGGATTGGGAGGATGTGTGGGATGCACCATTCACCAGGTTAATTTCAGCTAGAGACCAAATCATACATTATAAATTCCTACATCGCATCTACTTGACTCCAGCAAAAATTGCTTGGATTTTTGTGTCCATGGGCTCCTCTTGCTGGAGGTGCTCAGAGGAAGGGAAGGGTTTCATGCATGTCTTCTGGGACTGCCTCGCTATAGTAAGGTACTGGGAGGAGATTTTGGCATGCATTAAAGATATAACCTCAATACCTGTAACCCGCTCAGTGAAGCAATGTCTACTTGGACTAGTGGATGATTGGCCCCCAGCACAGCTATAAGAACTCTTCTCACAATCCTATTCTTCCAGACCAGGAAACGAATAGTCCTCTCCTGGAAAAAATCCTCCCCTCCCTCGGTTGAAGTGTGGAAAGTGTTGGTCAACAAAGCCCTTCCATTCTATAAGACCACATCTAAGCAGGGGATCTCTCCTAAAATTTGATAAGGTCTGGAGGGGATGGATGGCCTTTCCACTCATGGTAACAGACTAGCTTAATGATTTTAGGCTTCCTGACTGCTGTATAGGACAGGTGCCTGATCTGCTCTGGAGAGCGGTGGGCCTATTATCCCCCCAGAATTAAATTACCACTCCTGGAGGTAGTGCCGCAGTGTTTCTAACGTGAGGATATGAAAGCGTTGAGTAGCTGACAGATATGTAGCAGTGTACATTGGAAGCTATGTGGGCACACACATCCTGGACTGGTTGATGTAACATGTACTGCTGCCCCCCCTTCCCCTTCCCACCCCTTTGTAGGGGAGGTCTGGAATAGTTTAAAATCCTCTCTAGGGGACGAATCTACACCAGAATATCTTACCTTCC
>BLSH010005088.1:100449-117127 GCA_018402905.1 Glandirana rugosa
CTTCCCCTTCCCTCGCTTCCCCGTCCCCTTTTTGCTAAATGTTTATTTATGTCTGGCTGTTTTTCGTGTTTGTTACCAGGTAGAAGCACTGGACTGTGGTGCGCTGCCTTTTGTGTTTGCTGTTTATTACTTGAAAATCAATAAAAATAATTTATCAAAAAAACTTCAACTTTAAAGCGCAAATTCGCCCAAAATGGTTTATTTAGTTTAGAGCAAGGCAGGAAAGGGTTACAGCCTCTGCCTGAATGTTATTGCTGCACCCCCCCATTAGCAATATTCCACTGCTTGGCCCCTCTTTTGAAACGTGGCCATGAAAATCAGTTTGAAAAGGTATTTTGAAGCAGAAATTCTATAAATATGTGACTAATTCACATCTATATATCCTGCAGCTCAGCACATTTTATGGGGGAAATATAATGTAGCATTTTTGCTACATAATACAGAAGAGCAACGTTATATATAAAATATGAAGGTCGCACATTGCAATAATACCTCCAATTATGCGTTCTGAGCAGTGGTGGCTGATGCTCAATTTTCTTGGGGGGGGGGGGGCCCTAGCCAGCCACCCCCTCCCCCCTCGCTTGATTAATCAATTGCCGCTACGCTTGCCCGTCGCCCACCAGCCCCACACTTACCCCACCCAGGTCACAGCTTCGACAGCATCCCCCCCCCCCCCCGCGTCTCCTCCTGAGTCCCATCGGTCACTTCTCCTCCCGGCCAATCAGAGCTTAGGACTCCCGGCCAAACGGGTTTTAGGACTCCCCTGCCAATCGGGTCTCAGTACCCGCTTCCTGATTGGCCGGGAGGAGAAACAGGAAGACATTAGCGAACATGAATTCACCCCATTGGAATCCACGCTTCCAGCACCATGAATGTAGATTAGGGGCCGAGTGCATGGATTAAGGGTGGTGCCCCTGCGCCCCGTATGAGCAGCCGCCACTAGTTCTGTGTAAACGTAAGTCAGTAAAATATGCTTAGTACTTAGTGGAACTAAACTCTCTAAGCCAGCATATTGCAGTTTACCAATCATTTGATGTGATGGCTGCAATAGTTTTGTATTTTCAGCCTTTTTTCCCTCTGTATTCACTTGATAATCTGGCCAGTAACACACCTCCTGTGTTAGAGCGCCCCCACTCTGGAGAAAGGGGCACAGGGAGCACCTCTGGACAGCAGCATTGTCAGTCTGGGGAGGGGAGTGTTATATATACTAGCAGATTTAGATATACTAACAAATTGAAGCTAAACTCTGGCTAACACTTTATAAACCATTACAGCAAACAGTTTTTGTTCCTTTTGGGATAAATATTTTACATAAATAAATAAAACCTGGTCATTGTAAGCATCCCTGGCAGTGGTAAATGTTTTGTCTCAACACTCTTTACTTGTATATTTGCAGGAGAGCTTGTTCTGTTCTTTACCTGGGTGTCCCCTTATCTTAAAGGCTTTCAGATTCTGATAAGCACCCTGCCCCCAGACCCCCTTTGGGCCAAGGTTGCAAGTAAAAAGGGATAGCCCTTGGAAGTGGCACATTCAAAATGTCCTAGAGAGGTGAATAGAGTGGCAACCTCAGCCTGGACTCCAACCAGGCCACAACCCCAGCGCGTTTCGCTCTGCCCTCCTGAGCTTAGTCTTGGGGATCATTGGGCCACGGTTGCGGGGAAGAGGACCTTATTATCCACTTGACCTCCAAACAGCAATGGCCCGCCTATTGAGGGCACACGAGCACCATCTCCCCATCTCTGCAACTGCCACCTCCCGTATCCCTGCCACTGCCCCCATATCCATGCACCCGCCCACTTTCAGGATGCCGGGAGCATGAATTACAATTGCGGGGGGTGTTATTTTGAAGCACCTATTAGAACCAAAGGCTCTAGGGTGGGCTCGGGGTGCAGAGAGTGTAATCCCAGCCCACCCAGATGTGTTAGCATAGCCATTGATAATTCGCTATGCTAACACTGATCCTCCTACCGGCCAATCAGTATTTATGTGTGTACTGTCTGGCGCTTTTACTAAGGGATCCCCACTGACAGGACAAAGCTCTGCATTGTTTACATAGGTCAGCGGTCGCCGGTGGACATCCATTGCTGTGCATAATTATAGCACAGCCAGTGCACTGGCACTGCATGCCCTTGCCCCCTGCCTGGAAGTGCCAGATCACGTATTAGGTACATGATCTGTCACAGGAGAGCCTTTTTGGCCCCATATATAGCCGTTATGCGGTCAGTGAGTGGTTATTACATAAGAACAAGGTGTTTTTTTGTTTTTGTTTTTTGCATGGGGTCCCCCCCCCCGACATCCATACCAGAGCTTCATCAAGGATAAGGGTCTGTTATGTATTTTTACATTGAACCCCATACAAATTGGGTTTCCACTTTTTCTTCAAGCCAAACCCGAACACTTAAGCGGTGCACAGTACATTTTTTTTCTTTCAGTATACATTATAGGATTGTAATAGACCTGGGACACCTTTGGGCACTCCAAAGTGAATAGTAATACAACGCACATAGTACCCCCCTCACCCTCCTATTAAGCCACATTCCTGTCTGAACAATGTGTCCGGGTTTCAGGTGTACTGATTCAAATCCCGCACTGTCCAGGTGAATCTGCATTTGAAAAAACGCTAAATATTGTGTGACATAGAAAAAATTTCAACACCCAACATTTTATTTCCTAGGGCCTCTGCCCTAAAGAAATATATAATGTGTGGGGGTTCTAAGTAGTTTGCTAGTAAAAAAATACTGATATTTACATGTATGTGGGAATTGTCAGAATTGGCTTGGGCAGGTACTGGTTAAATATGTGGGCAAAAAAAATGCTGCCAAAACTGCCCTTGCAGCAAAAGTGTTAACGGGGTACAGATTCTGCCCCCAAAGTTTAGCAAAGTTCACTGAACCTGACTCGAACCAAGCCCAGGTACGTTCAGCTCATCGCTAGTCTCATCTACATTATGTCAGTCACGCACCCTGAACAATTTAGCATATCATTTTACGAGAAGAAAGTATGATTTGGTAGAGACCAAACATGATATATAGGATGTCATTTTCTCTTAGGAGGTCAAATATATTTATATTTTTAGGAAGGTAAATACATTATAGTAAGAATTATGGAAATTGTATAAAAAATCAGTGGGGTTAGCTGTAGGTCAGTATAGATCAATATCCCAACCTCACAAATGTGTATTCCTAAAACTGCACAGCAGACCATTTACTATGTGACCATTGACAATAGGGCCTTGTCAGAAGTACTTTGAAGACTCTAATACCCTACTCAATGCTTCCACTACAGACTGCTGAGGTCCAAGGGCCACACATCATATACCAAAGGGCTGCAGGTTAGGTGCCAGGGCTCTAGGGTTCCTGCTTTCAGAAAATATATATTGTTTTGGGGGTTTTACGTAATCTTAATGCAGAAAATGATTATTTAAATGTGTGTAAAAAATGCAAAAACTGCCCCGGCAGCAAAAGGGTTGATGGGATACAGATTCTGCACCTCAACTTTAGTAAAGTTTACCGAACCTGCCTCAAATCGAACCCACGTATGTTCAGCTCACCCCTTGCCCTGTCTATGTTACCCCAGTCATGAACCCTCTGCAGAAATAACCCCTGAACAATTTAGCATATCATTTAACAGGATGAAAATATGATTTGGTAGAGACCAGACATGTTATATAGGATGTAATTTTTGTCCTAGCATGTCAAATGTATCTTATGTGTTTAAGAAGGTAACTGCATTACAGTAAGAATTATGGAAAATGTATGAAACATGTGTGGAGTTTAGCTGTAGGTCAGTAGAGATCAATACCCCAGCCTCACAAATGTGTATTCCTAAAACTGCACACTAGACCATTAATGATGTGTTCATTTACAATAGGGCCTTGTCAGAAGTACTTTGAAGACACCAATACCCTAAACAAAGTTCCTACTACAGGCTGCTGAGGTCCAAGGGCCACACATCAAATACCAGGGCATCAGGGTTTTAGGGTGTCTGCTTTCAGAAAATATACACCCACTGGCCACTTTATTAGGTACACCTGTTCAATTCCTTGGTAACACAAATTGCTAATCAGCCAATCACATGGCAGAAACTCAGTGCATTTAGACATCTAGATGTGCTGAAGATGACTTGCTCAAGTTCAAATCGGGCATCAGAATGGGGAAGAAAGGGGATTTAAATGTGGCACGGTTGTTGGTGCCAAACGGGCTGGTCTGAGTATTTCAAAAACTGCTGATCTACTGGGATTTTCACACACAACCATCTCTCGGGTTTATAGAGAATGTTCCGAAAAAGAGATAATATCCAGTGAGGGGCAGTTGTGTGGAGGAAAATGCCTTGTTGATGACAGAGGTCAGAGGAGAATGGAGAGACTGGTTCCAGATGATAGAAAGGCAACAGTAACTCAAATAACCACTCGTTACAACCAAGGTATGAAGAATACCATCTTTGAATGCACAACACATTGAATCTTGAAGCAGATGGGCTACAGCAGCAAAAGGCCCCCCCCTTGTGCCACTCCTGTCAGCTAAGAACAGGAAACTGAGGTTACAATTGGCACAGGCTCACCTAAATTAGACAATAGAAGATTGGAAAAACGTTGCCTGGTCTGATGAGCCTCAATTTTAGCTGTGACATTCAGATGGTGGGATCACAATTTGGCGCATGGATCCATCCTGCCTTGTATCAATGGTTCAGGCTGGTGGTGGTGGTGTAATGGTTTCGGGGATATTTTCTTGGCACAGTTTGGGCCCCTTAGTACCATTTGAGCATTGGTTAATCACCACGGCCTACCTGAGTATTGTTGCTGACCATGTCCATCCCTTTATGACTGCAGTGTCCCCATCTTCTGATGGCTCCTTCCAGCAGGATAATGCACCAAGTCACAAAGCTCCAATCATCTCACTACTGGACAATGAGGTCACTGCACTCCAATGGCCTCCACACTCCCCACATCTCATCCAATAGAGACCCTTTGGGATGTAGTGGAATGGGGGATTCGCATCATGGATGTGCAGCCGACAAATCTGCAGCAACTGTGTGATGCCATCATTGTCACTATGGAGCAAAATCTCTGAGGAACGTTTCCAACACCTTGTTGAATCTATGCCACTAAGAATGAAGGCAAAGGGGGGGTCCAACCCACTACTAGCAAGGTGTACCTAATAAAGTGGCCAGTGAGTGTATAATTGTTTTGGGCATTTTATATATTCTTCAGGCCTAAAATTATTTTTTAAATGTACGAGGGGAGGCCAATACTTTCTTACCTTCACCGTGATCCAAATGTGGTAGAGATCTGAAATTTTGCAGGTTTATAGGTATATATTTTAGTAATATGCATGCCAATTTTTGTTATTGTAGGTTGTAGTGAATTATAGTTAGAGAAATGGAGTAGGTGTCATGCCAAACAAAGTCGAATACCGAGCCGCGATTTGGTTCATCCATCTTCAAGGGAAATCTGCCCAAATAATCCATGAATAGATGTCAGCTGTAGACCCATCATATGAGACTGTCAAACGATGGAAGAGAGAATTCAAGTGTGGTCGCATGAATATACAGGATGACCCAAGGGAAGGTCGTCCATCAACTGCCACAGAACCAAGTGTGTTGGCGAAAGTTGAGCAGCTAATGCTTGAAGGTAGACGTGTGACTATTCATTTCTTAGCTAGGGAGGTGAACATTAGTAGGGGGTCAGTTTAGAACATATTACATAACATCTAACATATGAACAAAGTGACTGCACGTTGGGTTCCCAGGTTACTGACACCTTTCCAAAAACAACAAGTGGAATGTGCACAAAGCATTTTGGACCTGTGCCAACTGTCACTTTTGTTCGCTATTGTGGCTATGAATCTCTGCCCCATCCCCCTTACTCACCTGACCTGGCATCTTCGGACTTCTTCCTGTTTCCAAATCTAAAGAAACATTTATGGGTGTAGCAACATCCCCGACCCCTGGAGGCCTAGTAGTGATCTCCAGAGTCAGGGAGAGCTGACATTGTTCCTCAAAGTGTGGGTTAATAGGCATGGTGGGTGTAGTGCAAGATGGAATGATTGGGCACCAGTCTCTTTTTGAATGCAAACAAAAGAGATTTATTGTCTCTTAAACAGAACTGGGGGAGAGAAGGTTAGGGCCAGGACACACTTAGGCAGATGCAAAAGCAATTGGCAGGCTCCGAGACAAAAATAGTAATAGGCAGACAGCGATACAGATAAAGGGCCATTAAGCTGGATACAGCGAACTGTATTTGTAGAACTGCTGTCTCCTATGGCAACTGAACTTTCAGCACTTCAATGTAGATCTGTACACATAACTCACTGTATCCCATGGTAGATCTACTCTCACATCTCACAGTCTCCTACTGTAGATCTTCACTCACTGAGCTCCCGGTCTCTCACTAGACCTTCAGATCCCAGCCGCAGCTGGATCCCCTGAGCTCCTCCACAGCTAACCCGCTGTATACTCTCAAAGTGTCACCCATGCTAACCCACTGGATCCCTAGCTTGGCTCTCAGTTAACCTGCTGAATCCTCTTCAAGCATCACCCGCGCTAACCTGACGGGTCCCTGACTTGAACACTGAAGCTTTCCCAACTTCTTCACCGTCCACGGCTAGTGAAAAAGGCTGCTCTGGTACTTCTTCAGACTTCCGACACTGGCCTCTGACAACAGGAGTGGTTGTCCCTTTGTGGCAATTGCTTTTCCTTTTCCCCTGGCATCAATCTGGTTCCCCCTTGGGCAGAACCTCTGCAACAATCAGGCTCCCCTCAGGCTGAGCCTCTACACACGTGGCTAGGCCTCAGGCTTCAGGCCCAACCTTCAGCTGCTGCTACACATACGGTCCCCAGGCCTCAGCCTGGGGCAGAAGAACTCTGATCACCTGACTCCTTCCCCTTAAATAGACTATCCCAGCATGCAAAGTGGCTACTCTGATTGGCTGAGAAAATATGTCTATTAACCTGAACTCACGGTGATCTTGTCATTCTAATGCCAAAGGCAGCAGTGCCATCTATTGACAGAAGAGAGAGACGCACCAAATGCAGGCTTTATTGGAAAACGCAGTGGATTTCCCTAACAATCAGCCAGGCTAGTTATCACCTAGTAGACTAAATTTGTTAGCAACCCTGCCTAATACCAGAGTGCTACATCGGGAAGATATTTCCACAATGAGGAGACAGTCATTACTGAAGTTGAAAGCTGGTTTTCCTCCAAATCTGCATACTTCTACGCAGATAAAATGTGAGAAGTGAGTAACCATAGGAGGTGGATATGTAGAGAAGGGAGAGTCAGTGAACTAAATTTCAGATCCCTAGCACCAGGGGGGGGCTGGGCCAGGGGGAAGGGTGGAAATTGCCCCCCTGGCCACCTTAACTTCCATTCAAAATGGCCGACGGCCGCTGCCCGCTCACACTTTTTTCTTCTTGTGGAGGAAGGAGGCAGGGGTGCAGCCACCAACTAACTGCAGGGGGGGGGGAGGCACCCAGGGCTAGCTGTTCTGATGGGCACTGGTGAGGCTGCATTGATGGGCACTGTTGAGGCTGCACAATTATGTTACCACATTGTATCATATTTGTCTTGCTTCATAACATCAATATCCGTTCTAAAACCAGGTGGGCATGGATGGTGAGCTGATTTGTTGGTTCAATGGGCCACTTGGCTGGACTTGCTCCCCAGGCCTAAGGCTGCCAGCCCTCCCCTGCCTAGCACATCTGGATCTTGGTGAGGGTAAAAACTTATTGGCCTCCCCTTGTATATACAAGAAATGTAAAAGCCGCCCGGGCTGCAAAATGGTTAACGGGGTAGAGATTTGGCACCCGAACTTTAGTAAAGTTCACCGAACCCAGGTGGGTTCTGCTCATCCCTAGTCCTGTCGTCTATATTACCCCTCAGCAGCCATAAACCCCCACTATATAAGCCGGCTATGATTCTATTCCCAGTTTTAGAAAGATATTATAAATAGGAAATACAGCGATTTTGTGGTTTTCCAAAACAAATTCATGAGTCATCGACTTTAATTCCAGCTTAGCCTCTGGAAATCTTATTAAATTCTTGATAACTTAGCATTAAGGAGTGGGGAGCCTGGGAAAAAAAAGTCATTTCAGCAACACATAAAGCCAAGGAAATACAAAATAGAAGCCCAACTTATATATAGCCATCGTCCTAACTGAATTTGGCAAAAGCCGAAAAGCCTTCCCTACAATGAACGGCTCCTGGATATTGTTTAATATGTGCATCGCTGTGTTTAACCGTAATTACAGAGCTTTATTTTCAAACAAGTGCTATTAAAGGTTCCGTCGATGTAGCGCCGTGCTGCGTTTTATCCCGGCCTCGGCGGAGCCCTGCATTGATTCCTTCGCCGGAGCAGAAATGAACGCCTATAATTGTCGCCCGCCGCTGTGAGTCTGTTCATCAGAAGCTGCAAGTAAATGCTCATAATTGTACCGTCTTGCTGGCAGGAGCGTCTTAAGGCTATAATTAACGGGAACAGCGGCGTACGGGGGATTTGGGCTTCCGGGGGGCTGGGATGAAAAGGACGCTCGGCGTCAGATGCTCGCTAGCTTTTAAGCCCCGAGGAGGATAAGCTCACGTGAAATGTTGCGCTGCGCCACATATTATGGGACCGCAGGTGAAAAGTTCAAAGGCAATTTGGGGAAAGTCGCCTTTAGTGGTAACAGAGAGGCGAGTAGACGCCATAGTTGTCAACATCGCCAAAAATTCCAAGAGCGTTTTTCTTGCAAGACTGTCAATTTTCATCAAGAGAGCTTATAGAGCAGATCAGTCAAATTCAGCATTGACATTATGGCACCAATCGCGGTGTGTCTGCACCAGAGTTTTCGGCCTTCTTGATGTAAGGGCCGGTTCACACTGGTGCGACATACACTGCGACTTCGAAAGCTCAAGTCACATGACATGTCAAAATTAATGGTTCCCTATGAGAGCCGTCTTAACTGGTAAAGTTCCTGCACTACTTTGGTGGTTGTGGGGCTTTGCAGGCAGGGGGCACCCAGATCCCGCCCCCCCATGTGAATGAGTATGGGGCACATAGTACCCCTACCCATTCACCCCAAAAAAAGCAGGGTAGTGTAAATAAAGACAAGAGAAGGTTTTTGACAAGTCCTTTATTAAAAATGAAGAATGTCCCCCGTTGTAGCTCCAACGTGTCTTCTTCCTCCAGTCTTCTCCCTCTGCTGCTGTGTTCTTCCTCCGATCTTCTCCCTCCACTGCTCTCTTCTCCCTCCGGTGATGTTTTCTTCCTCCGGTCTTCTCTCTCCGGTGATGTGTTCTTCCTCCAGTCTTCTCCCTCCGGTCATGTGTTCTTTCTCCGGTCTTCTCCTTCCACTGGGGGGGGCTTCCAAATTCTGATTAGCCCCCTGCCCACAGACCCTCACAACCTCCGCCCAGGGCTGTCGGGAAGAGGCCCTTGTCTCCATTAACACCCACCCCCATGTTGAGGGCATGTGGCCTGGTATGGTCTAGCAGGAGGGGGGCGCTCTTTTGTCCCCTCCCTTTTACTGACCTGCCGGGCTGCATGCTCGGAGAAGGGTCCGGTATGGATTTTGGTGGGGCCCCATTGGGTTTTTTTTCTTTAGTGGGGAAGCCCGCTGACAGTTGATGAGTCATCGTTGGTTAAGGAAACTTTGCACCCATGATCAGTGGACGTCCTCCAGGCAGGAAATGAGGCTGGCTCTGCTGCAGCTTGGTGAGAAGCTCAGGGCCATCATAATGCAAGGGCACCCCTGGGCCAGGTGCATGGGGACCCCATGACAATCTTAAAGGAAAGAAGGACAGAGGGCGCACCAGCCTTGCGCATTACCTTTGCAACACTGAGTTTTATTAAAAGTAAAAGTGCATACTCACAAATGAGTGATATAATCAAACAGATAATGCAAAGTTCATCATGTGCATCATCCAGCAAGATCTGCTGACCAGTAGACTGGGGTGGGATGAAAGTCCAAAGTAAGCTGACGCATTTCGAGGGTGGCCCCTCTTCCTCAGAGCATAGGGACCCCATGACAATCTTGCATGACATCATATTTGCCAACTGTCCTGGATTTGCCAGGACAGTCATGCCTTTTACTAAACTGTCCCGGGATGGCTGTGTCCTGGAGGCATCCCAGAACCTGTATTGTACCCTCCTGGTGCCTTTCTGACCCCCCACTGTACTGTGCCCTGCTGACCTCCCCTGTATTGTGCCGTCCTGCTTTCCCCGTACTGTGCCCTTTGTGTTGATTAGGCTTTGATTTATGGCATGTTTTCTTATTGTTTAAAATACATTTCAATGAAAGTACTAATGAATATATATTTAATTCTATCAATTATGTATACTATACTTTATTTCTTGAGAGTAGGTACGTAAATTGGGGCAGACTCGTAGGGGCCCCAGTGCATTACTAAGCCATTTCAGTTCAGGAGAGGAGCCGGTACAACTGTCCAAGACGGAAGAGAAGGCCAGAGGTCAGCGATATTGGTACAGGGCCGGCCCTACCATGAGACCAAGAGGGTCCATTGGACCCAGGCAGTATTTTGGGGGGGGGCAGCAAATTGAATCACGGCCGCCTCTTCTCTTCTATTTACCCAGCAAATTGACCACCAAGATTTTTTTTTCTAGCCGTTTTGTGTGTCATGATGACAACTGCCCCCAGAGCCGCTCTGCCTACCACTCTACTACCCTAGAATGTCCCTATACTGCCCTAGCCTGTCTATATACTACCCCTAACCTGTCCATATACTATCCTAGCCTGTCCATATACTACCCTAGCCTGTCCATATACTGCCCTAGCATGTCCATATACTGCCCTAGCCTGTCTATATACTACCCTAGCCTGTCTATATACTACCCTAGCCTGTCTATATACTGCCCTAGCCTGTCTATATGCTACCCCAGCCTGTCTATATACTGCCCTAGCTTGCCTATATACTGTCCTAGCCTGTATATATACTACCATATCCTGTCTATATACTACCCTAGCCTGTCTATATACCACCCTAGCCTGTCTATATAGTACCCTAGCCTGTCTATATACTGCCCTAGCATGTCTATATACTGCCCTAGCCTGTCTATATACTGCCCTAGCCTGTCTATATACTGCCCTAGCCTGTATATATACTACCCTAGCTGTCTATATACTACCCTAGCCTGTCTATATGGTACCTTAGCCTGTCTATATACTGCCCTAGCCTGTCTATATAGTACCCTAGCCTGTCTATATAGTACCCTAGTCTGTCTATATACTACTCTAGTCTGTCTATATACTACCCTAGCCTGTCTATATAGTACCCTAGCCTGTCTATATACTGCCCTAGCCTGTCTATATACTACCCTAGCCTGTCTATATACTACCCTAGCCTATCTATATACTAGCCTAGCCTCTCTATATACTACCCTAGCCTGTCCATATACTACCCTAGCCTGTCTATATACTACCCTAGCCTGTTTATATACTGCCCTAGCCTGTCCATATACTACCCTAGCCTGTCTATATACTGCCCTAGCTTGTCTATATACTACCCTAGCCTATCTATATACTACCCTAGCCTGTCTATATACTACCCTAGCCTGTCTATATACTATCCTTGCCTTTCTATATACTACCCTAGCCTGTCTATATAGTACCCTAGCCTGTCTATATACTAACCTAGCCTGTCTATATACTACCCTAGCCTGTCTATATACTAACCTAGCCTGTCTATATACTGCCTTGCCCGCACCTTGGAATTGAACATAATGGTATGTCATAATGTTACATATAGACAAGGTGCTTTTGCGTGTAAATCTGACTTCCTGATAAATTTAATTTTAGCTTTAATTAAATATAAAATAATGGATGTGGGAGCCTTTTCATGTGATTTTTTTTTTGGGGGGGGCAACATTTCATTCTTGGACACAGGCAGCACAATGTCTTTGGCCAGCCTTGTATTGGTAGATAAATGAGATCCCCATTCACGCCATCCTGTAAGACATGGAACCAGTGTGAGCTGTCAGGCTAAATGCTTGGAGTCTATTGACAGCTGAAAGTGGGTGACATGACACGACCTGCAGCGAACGGATTCCGTGCAGAATTGATGGCCCCCCGGGTGAAATGTTTAATCTCAAAACAACAGCATTGTGTGCCGGGGAGGGCCCGGATCATCACCTGCTCTAATCACAGCAAACAGAAGAATTATACTAATGATTTCCATGAAGACAAAAACAAGCTCTGCGAGAGAGAAGCATGCCTGGATTTGTGGAAAGCCGCGGCTGGGTCGGCACGGATCTGTGAGCTGTGATAAGGTAAAATGCGCCCTCTAGTGAGTTACTATAATGCACGGTAGCGCACAGCGCTGCCTGCGGTGCAATTTATCTTGTCTAGGACCCCAACGCACCTTACCGGCACACCTGATGTGAAAGCTGAACTCCAGGCAGATATAATAATGCAGCGTTGCAATTATATTAATATATCATGAAATTTCTTTTTTAACCGCTTGCCCTCTGGAAAGTTTTACCCCTTCACAGGGGCGGCTGGTGTTTTTTTTTTTAGGGGGGGTGGCAAGCAACCACCCATCCCCCCCCCAAGCGTGTAGCGTGCAGCGGCTCCGTGTCCTCTTGTCCACAGTGGCTTCCAGCGTGGGGCTCCTACCCTCCTCCTCCTAGGCATCCAATAGGTTCGCCTGTCCTTTCAGCCAATCGGGTGACAGGTGTCAAAACCCACTACCTGATTGGCTGGGAGGAGGATCAATGTTACAACAGCGTACTCTTTGCACTCACAACCCACCCTATTTTTAAGCCCATTAGAGCCTCTGGCCCTAATAGATGCTTCAAGAAACGCTCCGCCGCCCACTTGTAATTCATGCGCCCGGCATCCTGAAAGGGGTTAGACGCATGGATAGGGGCGGCGGAGGGAGGCGGCGCCCGTGCCCTCACAATGGACGGGCTGCCCCTGCCCCTTCATGACCAGGCCGTTTTTCGCTATACAGCACTGCGTTACTTTAACTGACAATTGCGCAGTCGTGCGACGCTGTGCATAAATACAATTTGTATCATTTTTTCCCCACAAATAGAGCTTTCTTTTGGTGGTATTTGAACACCTCTGCGGTTTTTATTTTTTGTGCTATAAACAAGTGATACGGTCAGCAAGCGGGTTATATTATACTGTATCAATAAATGTATTTTTTTAATACAAGCACTGTACGTGCCTGAAGGTGACCTTTTGCAATTCCTGTGCACCAGGGCTGGAGAAAAAACAGCACAAGGAGCCAATTAGTTTATGCTGTCAGGGAGCATGCTGATAGGAGGAGAGAGCAGACTGATAGATGAGCTCATTACTGTGCTGCTTCTCCTTTCACTGTCCAGTCTCAGGCTGTGTGTTGAATGATGCTGGGACATCTAGTGGCAGAAAAAAAGTACTGCAGTTGAAATCTTGACTAAAGTTGAAAAAAAGCAGCAAAAGCTGAATGTATTGTTTTATCATTTAATTGGCTGTTTTTTTTTATTTTTTATTACTGTATCTTGTTGTTTTGGATGGAATTTTGTTTTTAACTTGTTTTAACTATGCCTTGTGGTGCCATGAGTAGAATTTTTTTGATCATGAAGGAAATTAATTCAAAAGCGGATCCGGCTGAAATGGCAGCAAAAATAACTGATCCAGCACAGTCCTATGCTTAGTCTCTTAGAGCAGAGGGCAGGGGAGATGTTGGCCAAATACACCACTGAGATCTCCATAAAGAGAACCTGTCACCTGCCTAAACCTATCACATATATGCTTGATAGCCCCCTTTGATAGCCATAAATGTAAATGAGAAAAAAGTCTAAAAATTATATTGAAATAAATGTAAAAAATAATTTTTTACATGCATCCCCATCGCAAACATGCACATAAAGTGATCGCAGATATGTAAATAGCCATCGCACCGCCAGAAATTCTGGAATAGGAGCAAAATGGTAGTTGCATCTTAGGGTTAAAGGCTATGGTTAAATGTTAGGGCTAAGGGCTAGAGTTAAATGTTAGGGTTAAGGGCTATGGTTAAATGTTAGGGCTAAGGGCTAGAGTTAAATGTTAGGGTTAAGGGCTATGGTTAAATGTTAGGGCTAAGGGCTAGAGTTAAACGTTAGGGTTAAGGACTAGGATTAAATGTTAGGGTTAATGGCTAGGGTTAAATGTTAGGGTTAAGGACTAAGGTTAAATGTTTGGGTTAAGGGCTAGAGTAAATGTTAGGGTTAAGGACTAGGGTTAAATGTTTGGGTTAAGGACTAGGGTTAAATGTTAGGGTTAAGGGCTAGGGTTAAACGTTAGGGTTAAGAGCTAGGGTTAAACATTAGGGTTAAGGGCTATGGTTAAATGTTTAGGTTAAGGGCTAGAGTTAAACGTTGGGGTAAAGGGTTAGGGTTAAATATTTGAGTTAAGGGCTAGGGTTAAATGTTTGAGTTAAGGGCTAGGGTTAAACATTGGAGTTAAGGGCTAGAGTTAAACGTTAGGGTTAAGGACTAGGGTTAAATGTTAGTGCTAAGGGCTAGAGTTAAACATTAGGGTTAAGGACTAGGGTTAAATGTTAGGGTTAAGGGCTAGAGTTAAACGTTAGGGTTAAGGACTAGGGTTAAATGTTAGGGTTAAGGGCTATGATTAAATGTTTGGGTTAAGGGCTAGGGTTAAATGTTTGGGTTAAGGGCTAGAGTTAAATGTTAGGGTTAAGGGCTAGGGTTAAATGTTAGGGTTAAGGGCTAGGGTTAAATGTTAGAGTTAAGGGCTAGGGTTAAATGTTGGGGTTAAGGGCTAGAGATAAACGTTGGGGTTAAGGGCTAGGGTTAAATGTTTGGGTTAAGGGCTAGAGTTAAACATTAGAATTAAGGGCTAGGGTTAAATGTTAGGGTTAAGGGCTAAGGTTGAATGTTTGGGTTAAGGGCTAGGGTTAAATGTTAGAGTTAAGGTTAAATGTTGGGGTTAAGGGCTAGGGTTGAATGTTTGGGTTAAGGGCTAGGGTTAAATGTTAAGGTTAAGGGTTAGGGTTAAATGTTAGGGTTAAGGGCTAGGGTTAAACATTAGGGTTAAGGGCTAGGGTTAAATGTTAGGGCTAAGAGCTAGGGTTAAACATTAGGGTTAAGGGCTAGGGTTGAATGTTAGGATTAAGGGCTAGAGTTAAACATTAGGGTTAAGGGCTAGGGTTAAATGTTAGGGTTAATGGCTAGGGTTAAATGTTTGGGTTAAGGGCTAGGGTTAAACATTAGGGTTAAGGGCTAGGGTTAAATGTTAGGGTTAAGGGCTAAGGATAAATGTTAGGGTTAAAGGCTAGGGTTAAATGTTAGGGTTAAACATTGGGGTTAAGGGCTAGGGTTAAATGTTAGGGTTAAGGGCTATGGTTAGAGTTAGGGTTAAATGTTAGTAGTGCATGAACTTGTGTGAACTGTGTCTAAAGTCGCATGTTAGGGTTAAGGGCTAGGGTTAGGGTTAGAGCTAGTGGCAATTGTTAGGCTTAGGTTTAGGGTTAGGGTTTTCGGTAATTGTTAGGGTGAGGGTTAGCATTCTTTTTTTTTTATCAATTCTTTATTTATAGAAATCACACAGGACATACAGAGACCCATAACAGAGTAATGCTGGTATAGTACATGAAATGAAATGTCCATCTCCTGACCAACAAAGATATACTGTCTGAACTCATGGCTTAAGAATGTTGAATGTGTCAGGATCGGCTCAGGGAGGTCTCCGTCACCTGCATGGCTTTTAACTCCTTCAAGGAAAGAGCAATAAAAAAAAAGGGGGAAAAAAGATAAAAGAAAAAGAAAAAAAAAAAAAAAGGGGGGGGGAAGAGGGTTAGCATTCTAACAATAACAATTAGCGCTAACCCTCACCCTAACGATTACCGTAAACCCTAACCCTAAACCTAAAAATTGCAACTAGCTCTAAACCCTAACTCTAGCCCTTAACCCTAACATGCGACTTTAGACACAGTTCACACAAGTGCATGCACTACTTGGATGTGAATGTGATGCTACTAGAGTGCCAGAGAGTGTAAAGTTTGCATCAAGGTCACATCAAATTCGCACTCCATGAACAAAGCTGTCATACTTTCCTATTAGCAAACAAACCCCACAAAACGCATCAAAAATGCAAAACTTGCGTTTTTTGGTGCGAGTCTATTGAAATCTATGGCATGCAAAACGCAAAGAAAGTCCCTGACCCTTTCCAAAAAATATTACCGACTCTAAACACACAGATGTGAACTAGATCCATAGGAAAGCATGTTAAATGGACTGTAGTGCATTTCTGCAAAACACACTAAAACCGATTGAGTGTGAATCAGGCCCGGACTGGCCATAGGGCACACTGGGCACGTGCCCAGTGGGTCGGGCCACTAGTCCTTGCAGGACCAAGGCAGCTCTCTCGACCTCTCCATGGCCACCAGCAGGGGAGAGCTGGCAGCCTTAGGCCTGGGGGGCAAGTCCAGTCAAGTGGCCCATTGAACAACCAAATCAACTCACCATCCATGCCCACCTGGTTTTAGAACGGATATTGATGTTATGAAGCAAGATAAATATGATACAATGTGGTAAAAACAACGATAATTGTAATTTAATACAATGGTGTAACATAGTATAAATAGAACGAAGTATTGTAGTTATAGGCAAGATTTTGGTCCACCCGTACCTACCACTCAACTAAACCAACAAGTTACCCGGTGAACTGACCTGAACGGGGGGTCCGGATTCCGACGGTCGAG
>BLSH010005088.1:157932-173503 GCA_018402905.1 Glandirana rugosa
TGGTGTACTAGTCGACAGTCGGTTACTGTTGACTAATACCTTCATTTGTCTTCAGACAATAACTAAAAAAAAAAAGAAGAAGAGTGCGACTTCCTTCGGCTATTGGTCGAAGACAATGTCCCTGTAGCTAGGGTTGTAAATAGTGGTCACGACGATCAGTCACGGGTGACCACGGTGGATGGTCAAAGGTAATCATGACGATTAGTCGTGGGTGGTCACGGTGGATAGTCACGGGTAGTCATGACGATTAATCACGGGTGGTCACGACTATTACTCACGGGTAGTTATGACGATTAATCACAACTCGCTTGGGCCTGACATTGCAAGCCCAGGCATGGCTTGAAAGCACCCGAACGATTTTTGAAATGTCCGGGTCCGGGTCCGTGCCACGGACACCCGAAAGTTCGGTACGGACCCGAACGTTACAGTCCGGGTTCGCTCAACACTAATTAGCAGTATTGATGGGCACTCATTATCAGCACTGGTGGGCACTAATTAGCAGTACTGATGGGCACTGATAGGTGGCACTGGTGGGTGCTGATTAGCAGTACTAATGGAAACTGGTAGGTGGCACCAGTGGGCACTGACTAGCAGCACTGGTGATAAATGTTGGGATCGATGTCCCTGTAACAGAAGCTGGTTATCGGCTTCCTTCAGCGTGAGAAGAAGAAAAAAAAAAATCAATAACAGACTTCTGTTTACTTCCATAATCAGTTGTCATTGGCTGACAGCTGATCATGTGGTAAAGGGCCTCTGTGATTGGCCCTTTACCTCGATCTGTAATCAGCTGAGTCCGAAGGACTCAATGATCACAGAGTGCACCGCCCGCGTGCCACAGAGGGGCACGTGAGCAGTGTAATCACGGGAGGGCGTCTATGGACGCTGTGGCCATCTTTTAGCTATATCGTGGGCAGAAAGCAGTTAAACCCCACAGCCTACCTGAGTATTGTCGCTGACCATGTCCATCCCTTTATGACTGCAGTGTCCCCATCTTCCGATGGCTCCTTCCAGCAGGATAATGCACCATGTCACAAAGCTCCAATCATCTCACCACTGGACAATGAGGTCCCTGCACTCCAATGGCCTCCACTCTCCCCACATCTCATCCAATAGAGACCCTTTGGGATGTTGTGGGTTAGGGTTGCCACCTCATCCCTTTAAACCCAAAATTACACAGGTTTTGAGGCTAATTAAATGCAGATAAGGCACTAAATGAGTTTAATTACCAACTTAATCAGCAACAGAAACTGTGCAATGAATATGTTTTCAGGTTTAAAGTAATGAGGTGGCAACTCTAGGCGGAACTGGAGATTGGCATCATGGATGGGCAGCCGACAAATCTGCAGCAACTGTGTGATGCTATAATGTCTCTATGGAGCAAAATCTCTGAGGAACGTTTCCAAAACCTTGTTGTATCTATGCCACGAAGAATAAAGGTAAAAGGGGGCCCAAGGTCTACCTAATATGTTTGGGGGGGGGGGGGTTCTAATTAATTTCTAGCAAGAAAATAGAATTTTTTGACTTACCGTAAAATCCTTTTCTCTGAGTTCATTGACGGACACAGCCTCTTGACATGTGGGTTATGCACCTTTTACCAGGAGTAGACTAGGCAGAACGTAATTCAGACAAAAGCAAAGCCAGCCCCTCCCAGGGGGCCGTCCTCACTCAGCATAACCCCCTCCGCCCTGCTAGCACTTCAGTTCGTAACAAGCAGTACAAACACAGAAACTACAGAGGGGTGGGTGCTGCGTCCGTCAATGAACTCAGAGAAAAGGATTTTACGGCCAGTCAAAAAATCCTATTTTCTCTTTCGTTCATTGACGGACGCAGCCTCTTAATTTTGACATGTGGGTACATCCCAAAGCAGTATCAACAAAAGAGGAGTGGGTAACACAATAACTGTACCCAAAGGAAAACTCTCCGGGAGGCGCCAGACGCGCCTACACCGCCGCCTGCAAAACTTTGCGGCCAAAAGCAGCATCCGCAGATGCATCAACTTTGTACACACCTTTTCTATGTTTTACAGAGGTCCAAGTGGCAGCCTTGCACACCTGAGACACCGACGCCTGATGTCGGAAAGCCCAGGAAGTACTTATCGCCCTGGTGGAATGAGCTGTGACCGGAAAAGGGGGTACTTGACCCCGAACCTCATACACACGGGTCACAGTCTGTCTGATCCAACGGGAGATAGCGGACCATCCACTGTGGCCGTCAAATACACCCGCAGGGCTGTAAACCACATCCAAGGAATGTAAAGCAATCTCCCTAGGATGTGACGGGCGCGGACACAAAGAAGGAAGGACAATGTCCTCATTAATGTGAAAAGAGGAAACCACATTCGGTAGAAACTAAGGAGACGGGCGCAGCACAGCCTTATCCTTATGCAGGACCAAGTAGGGAGACCTACAAGACAAAGCCGCCAACTCAGAAACCCGCCTGGCAGATGTAATGGCCACCAAGAAGGCCACCTTTTGCGAGAGCAGCTGCAGAAATGTCTCTGATCTTTTCGTATGGCGGCTTCTGCAGTACTGAGAGCACCAAGTTCAGATCCCACGGTGCCAGGGGTGACCGCACCTGAGGGGCCACATGACGTACCTCCTGTACAAATGTACAAATCAAAGAGTGCGTCGCTAACGGATGCTGAAAAAGAATCGCCAGGGCAGAAATCTGCTCCTTGAGGGTACTCAATGCCAGCTTGTGATCCAGGCCATGTTGAAGAAAGGCCAGCGCCCGAGCCACCGTAAAGGAACAGGGGTTTCACCCCCCAGCCTCGCACCAAGCAATATAAGCTTTCCAGGTGCGGTGATATACCTTGCATTAAGTGGACTTACGCGCCTTAAGCATGGTGGGGATCACTGACTCAGAGACCCCCCCTATCCCTCAATACCTGGGACTCAATAGCCAGGCCGTCAAAGCCAGCGAGGGTAAAGCAGGGTGCAGGATGGGTCCCTGCGACAGCAGATCTTCGTGTAGCGGGAGCCGCCAGGGAACATCCGTTACCATCCGCACCACGTCAGCGTACCAAGGACACCGAGGCCAATCCGGTGCCACCAGGATAGCCGGAATCCCCTCCGCTTCTATCCTGCGCAACAGGCGCAGAAGAAGCTTGAGAGGAGGGAAGGCATAAAGAAGCCGGTACCAAGACCATGGAGCCACAGGGGCGTCCGCCAACGGATCCCTTCCTCTGCACATAAAGGTCTGCACCTTGCGATTGAACCGGGACGCTAGTAGGTCCACGTCTGGCGTGCCCCACCTTTGGCAAATCTGACAGAACACTTCTGGATGCAGTGAAGCAAAAAACAAAAAAATTGGGGAACCGCAGATCCCAGCAGGGAGCCTAGGTCCTACTCCTTGCACTAGGCAGAAAAAACTGAAGTGCTAGCAGGGCGGAGGGGGTTATGCTGAGCAGGGCTGGTGCAAGGATTTTTGACACCCTAGGCGAAACCTCATTTTGCAGCCCCCCTTGGCTCCACCCCCTTTTCCCTGCCCAGCCTGATCAATGCCAATCAAATGCAGCCTCACCAGCGCCCATCAAATACAGCTTCACAGGCACCAATCAATACAACCTCACCTGTGCCCATCAAATACAGCTTCACAGGCACCAATCAATACAACCTCACCTGTGCCCATCAAATACAGCTTCACCTGTGCCCATCAAATACAGCTTCACCAGCGCCAATCAATACAACCTCACCTGTGCCCATCAAATACAGCTTCACCTGTGCCCATCAAATACAGCTTCACCTGTGCCCATCAAATACAGCCTCACAGGGGGGGTGGGGTGGAGGGGGGGTTATTTGGCAGATCAGTCACTATTTCTATATACATTTGCAAATGGCATGTGATAATACAATCTCATTATCCCAGTCAGGCAGTGTCCGTTTTTACATGAATCAATGCAGAGCAGCCAGTGACAGATCAACAGTGGCCAGGCGCCCTAGGCGGCAGTGGGCCCTAGGCGGCCGCCTACTTCGCCTAATGGTAGAGCCGGCCCTGATGCTGAGTGAGGACTGCTCCCCGGGAGGGGCCAGCTTTGCTTTTGTCTGAACTACGTTCTGCCTAGTCTACTCCTGGTAAAAGGTGCATAACCCACATGTCAAGATTAAGAGGCTGCGTCCGTCAATGAACGAAAGAGAAATGCAGATTTGAACATGGGTGCAAAAATAATTAAAAAATTGCTTGACAGCAAACGGTTAATAATGTGGATGTAGCTACGCACTGCAAACCCAGAAATCTGGAGATCCAGACTCCAGGGCTGGATAGCAATGCCAATTCTGGGGTCCCGGCTTCTATTTCTTCAGGAAATAAGAATTTACAAATCTTCTCCATTCCATGAATTAAAAAAAAAAAAAAAAAAAAAATTGGATCCACAAATTCTTTCTGAAGTGGCTCCTCAGTCTTGGAAAGGTCCCTCCGGTTGGTAAACGTTGGGCGTTATTATGGTGTAATAGTCGGCGTGCGCGTCTAATCGAAGCCAAGAGGGCTCCGGGAGGCCCATGAACTGCGGCTGAACCCCCCCCACCCCCCGACATACTGGAATTTGGGTCAGGGAGGAGAAAGGAGCCGGAACAGCCAGGAAATTCCCCACATTCTCCGCTGCTTAATTAGATATCCCTGCTCAGGCACAGACCTGAAAGCCAAATCGGAGAACAATCGACGACTTCAAGAGCGGCTCTCCGCTGGCCGGCGTCAACACCCCTCCAGCTTTTGTTTTTACTATGAATGGCGGCATATGGGTTCTGGAGTTCTCATCAAAGCGAGAGCAAGGGGGTCCCGACACCAGGGGGCGCTGCTCCCTCATGGGAAAGCCACAGGGGCCTGTTCAAGCTTTTTCTGTTTTTGGTTAGGTGGAATCCACCGGAATCTGCGCATAGAGCACGCGGCTGTGCGCGCTGCCAGTGTACACATCTCTGTATTGTGGTTTTAACCACTTGCTGACCCGGCTTTTTCTGGCACTTTTTGTTTACAAGTTTAAATCAATGGTTTTGTTGCTAGAAAATTACTTTTAACCCCCAAACATTATATATTTTCTTTTAGCAGAGACCATAGGGAATAAAATGGCAATCGTTGCAATTTTTTTATGTCACAGTATTTGCACGGCGGTTTTGCAAACACAATTTTTTGGGGAAAAAATACACTTTAATTAATTTAACAAAAAAGCAACAAATACCAATATTTACCCCAATCTTTTTTTTAAAGATGTGAAAGATGATGTTACGCCATGTAAATAGATACCCGATGTGTCACACTTCAAAATTGCGCATGCTTGTGGAATGGCGACAAACTACGGTACTTAACCACTTGCCGACCGCCAACCGCAGGTTGACGGCGGCAAAGTGGCTCGTTATCACAAATCGCCGTCATACGACGGCGGCTGCGATAACGCGTCACTGTGAGCGCGCGCGCGCACCACCGGAGGCGTGCCCGCGCGCTCACTGTGTTCGGGGAGGGCCAGGGAGCGGGTGCGGCGGCTTCGATTGCCACCGGCTACCCGCGATGACCCCCCGGAGCGAAGGAACGGAGGTCCGTGTATGTAAACACGGACCTCCGTTCTGTGTGAGGGGGAAGGGCTGTGATCACAGCCTTCCTGTACACGAAGGCTGTGACCACTTCCCTTCCCCAGCCAGGGCAGTCCCCACACAGTTAGAACACTCCCAGGGAACACAGTTAACCCTTAGAGCGCCCCCTGCAGGTTAACCCCTTCACTGCCAATGGCATTTACACAGTAATCAGTGCATTTTTATAGCACTGATCGCTGTATAAATGCCAATGGTCCCAAAAAAGTGTCAAAATAGTCCGACATGTCCGCCGCAATATCGCAGTAGCGCTAAAAATCGCAGATCACCTCCATTACTAGTAAAAAAAAATAAATAAATAAAAACCCCAAAAATGAATTCTCATCCTCCGTAAACGCGACCACTTTTGCGCAAACCAATCAATAAACGCCGATTGCGATTTTTTTTATCGCAAATATGAGGAAGAATATAAATCGGCCAAAAACGGTGAAAAAAATGTTTTTTTATATTTTTTTTTGGATTTGTATTTTAGCAAAAAGTAAGAAATTTGGGTTTTTTTGCAAAATTGTCGCTCTTCTTTTGTTTATAGCGGCGATCAGAAATGACGCAGAGGGGATCAAATACCACCAAAAGAAAGCTCTTTTTGTGGGAAAAAAAGGACGCAAATTTTGTCTGGGTACAACGTCGCACGACTGCGCAATTTTCAGTTAAAGCGACCTAGTGCCGAATTGCAAAAAGGGCTCCGGTCCTAAAGCTGGAAATCCTTCCGGGGCTGAAGTGGTTAAACATCTCCATAGGTGACACTTTAAAGAGGAAGTAAACCCTGATGGGTTTTACTTTCTCTATGTTACCCTGCAATGTAAAAGCATAATGGGCTACTATGCACCACATATTAGCCCATTATGTGCCGCTTACCTGCATTGGAAGCCTAGCGATGTCCCCGCTCCAGGCCGCATCCATCTTCTGCCCCCCCTTCCTTCCAGGGCCACCGATCTACGGCTCTGTGACTGGCCGGAGTCGCGTGACGTCACCCCCGTGCCAGCGTGCGGGAGCTGCCAGTCACGGCACGATCACAGTGAAGGAACGGCACGTAGGCCATTTCTTCACTGCGCATGTGCCCGGTGACGTAGGCACATTACAGTACACTTCATATCTCCTGAACCCTGCAGGTTTGGGAGATATGCAGGGCACCTACAGGTAAGCCTTATTATAGACTTACCTGTAGGTTAAAGTGGTTGTCAACCACTTTAAACCCCTTTAGACCACTTTCACACTGCGGCGGGCAGGGCGGTAGTGGTAAAGAGCCGATAGTTTTAGCGGCGCTGTACTGCTGTTATAGCGGCGTTTTGGCTATTCGGGCGGCAGCGGGGCGCTTTTAACCCCCCCCCCCCCCCAAGAGGGGTTAAAAACACCCACGTGCACCGCGTCTGAAACACTGAACTCAAAGATGCTGCTTTTCCTGTCCTGCAAGCGCACCACCCCAGTGTGAAAGCACCTCAGGAGAGGCATTCTTCAGGCGCTATTTTTAGCGCTAAAGCGCCTGAAAAACGTCCTAGTGTGAAAGTGGCCTAAGAGTTACCAAGGCGGACTAGCGCTAAAATTATTGCTCCCAATCTGACGTTCGCTGTGATACCTCACATGCGTGGTGCAAATACCGCTTGCATATGCGTGCACAACTAACGAATGAGTTCGCTTCCACGGGATGGGGGGCGCTGTCATTTTTTTTTTTCTTGTTTTTTAAAACTCTTATTTTGCATGACATAAAACATACAACATCAACCACAGGCATGCAAGCCGTGTACAGTCATGTAGCCAAAGACATTATATATACCTTCTTTTGTCTGTTGTGAAACATAGAAACGTAATACAGTCATAACACTTGGAAATGCTGCTCAAGCTCTAATATTCAATATCTTTATTGGTCCTTTTGGGCCTCGTCGACTCCCCCCCTCTCATCGTATGTAGTCAAAGCAAACTGTGGTCTCTCCACAGAATCTTCAGCGAGGCCTCATTAACATCTCCCACCCTCAGAGGCGTAACTAGAGCCTTCAGGGCCCTGGTGCAAGAAATTATGAAGGGCCCCCTGACCCCTGGCCAGGGCCCTTTCCTCTTCCCACTGATCCTGGGGCCCTTTACTCCTATCGCGGGTCCCTTTATTACGGTACCGCAGCGGGGCCCTTTCACAAGTTCTGCAGCAGGCCCCCTTTCTGCCATCTTCGGGCCTTCCCATGGTGGGGAAATGCCAGGGCCCGGTCACAATTGCAACCTTTGCAATCCTAATAGTTCCCTCACTGGTGTCAGTAGTTTTTAATTTTTATTTTAATGTTAATATTTTTTTGACCATTTAATTTATTTTGTTTACAATTTTATGTTTACAATTTTTTACAATTTTTTTAAGAGCTCTGTTGGGGGGCTTTGATGAGATATCAGGGGTCTAAACAAACCTCAGCCCTCAATCTCCATCTGTGTAGCCTTAGCTTTTCATTCAGAAACGGAAGTATAGTAAAAACAATGTACTATGCTTCAGTTATGAATGAACCAATTGGTACCAATCACTGACTCTGTTCATTCAGAAAAGGAAGGAGCCAGTAAATTACAAATTTACCAACCCATTCCCATCTCTCCATCAGGACTCATCTTCTACAGCAGCTGGCAGGAGAGAGGAGGGGGGAGGACAGCAGCTCTATGGGGGGGGACCAGGGAAGCACACAGGGACCCTGGGAACAGCAGAAGACAAGTAACCTGGATAGAGGAAAATGGAGGAGATTGAGTCCTCTAAATGCCACCCCCACCATCCCTACTATTCAGGTGTACAAGGGAGGCACACGGGCCCCCTGAACCATCGGGCCCGGTTGCAATTGCAACCCCTGCAACCCCTATCGTTACTCCCCTGCCCACCCTCCTTATGAATCCGATGCAGTAGAGGAGTTCTCCAGCCACTTTAACCAGACCTTGTCATACTTGGAAGGACAGCCCCGACTAGCATATGTATCTTTATATAGGGGGAGCCTATCATTAACCATCTTTTTCCAAAAGGCGAGTGATGGGGGGTTAGGCTTGCGCCAATGCATTGCAATGGCTTTGCGGGCGTAGAAAAGCAGCAGACCGACCAATGTACGACCCGCCACCGTCGGTATGAAGTTCTCCACTAGGCCTAAAACTCAGACGGACATGGACATCGGAATCTGGATGGAGGCAAGCTGTTGGATGGTAGCTGTCACCTCTTCCCAGAATCCAATCACATGCGGGCATGTCCAGAAGATGTGCGAGAAGTCAGCGAGGGACCTCCCGCACCTCCAGCAAGTCTGGATTCATCTTGGATATTCGGTAAGGGGTAAAATATGCCCTGTGTGCTATCTTAAATTGAACCATCTTATCCCTTGCTGACACCAGGGACCTAAAGGGGAAGTCCCACATGTCATCCCATCATCCCCCATCATTGTCAAGGTGTGGGATGTCACGTTCCCATCTACTTCTAAGATTTGTTAAGCTAGGGAGGGAAGTCATGAGAAGGAACGTATACAGTCGAAACATAGGTTTGTCCTTGCAGTCTGCTCTGAGCAAGCGCTCTAGGGCCGACTCCAGCACCTGTGGGGCACCATGGGCAAACTAACAGTTGAAGGCATGGGAGAGCTGTATGTAACGGAAGAAGTGAGCCGAAGGTATATTAAATTCCTCCCTCAGCTGTGTAAAGGGCTTCAAAGAGGGGGCCGTTATCAGGGGAGGGCTGGCAGCCTTAGGCCTGGAGAGGAAGTCCAGTCAAGTGGCCCATTGAACCACCGAATCAGCTCACCATCCATGCCCACCTGGTTTTAGAAGGATATTGATGTTATGAAGCAAGACAAATATGATACAATGTGGTAACATAATTTAATGTTAATAGCAACAAAGGAGGTTTAACAATAATAATGCATCAACGCAGCTCATCAGTGCCCACCAATGCAGCTTCACCAGTGCCTATCAAATGCAATCTGATCAGTGGCCATCATGCAGGCTCACCAGTGCCCATCAGCACAGCTGGCCCTGGGTGCCACCCCCCCCCCCTTGCCTGAAGTTAGTTTGTGGCTGCGCCCCTGGCCCCTGCATTCTTCCTCCAGAAGAAGAAAAAAGTGTGAGCGGGCAGCGGCTGTCAGCCATTTTGAATGTAAGTTAGGGTGGCCTGGGGGGCAATTGCCACCCTGCCCCCTGGCCCAGCCCTCCCCTGGCCGTTATTACCTGGGATATAGTCTTGACTAGGTACTTCGTCCATGCATAGGGCTCCGGCAGTTGGTAAAAGTGTGGGAGGCAGGGGTTTCGCCACAAAGGGGCATTAGGGGAGACAGCCACATCGGGGTGCCCCTACTTTTTTTTTCTTTTACATTTTATTTTTACACTGCCCCTTTAATTATTTTTAAAATTTTGATCACTTTTATTCCTATTATAATGTAAGCAATCCTTGTAATAGAAATAAGGGATGACAGGTCCGCTTTATGGAGAGATATGGGGGTAAAAGAAGACCCCAAATCTCTCCTTTATCTTTAAAAGCAAAAGATCAGAATTTTTTTTTTTTTTTGATCTTTTGCTTAAAACAAAAATAAAAATAAGATTTACTTCCAGCCTGGGCTGGAAGAAGTGACGTCATGATGTCGCTCTGGTCCTCCAAGGCCATAGAGGTGATCAAAGAGTAGATAATCTTTGATCGCCTATGGCAGCAGCCGGCTGCACCGTCGGATTGTTTCTCGGGTGAGCCCAGGTGACACCGTTGACCCGGGGGGCGTCCTCTCCCCCCGCTTCTTCGGAAATCGTTTCAGTGGCTCATGAGCCACTCTGAACGGTTTCACGAGAAAACTGGCCGCAAAAATTTATACTGGGGTTATGGATGATATCGTGAGCCATAACCCTTGTAAACCACTTGCAAACTGCAACGTATATATTTATATATTGCGGTCAGCAAATGCTTTTCAATTTAACATATAAAGGCACAACTTTTTTGGGGGGGATAGAGTAAAGGAGAGTTATAACCCCTCTGAGTTTTTTTTTTTTTGGTTTTTATTAGCCACCCGTGTCCCATTGTGAAAATTTGCCTTCACTTCCTGTCCCATTGCCAAAACAGGAAGTGAGAAAATCCCCCAAAATAAAGGGAATCCCCTGGTTGTCACCACAACTAGTGTCCCCATTGGAACATTTCCCTTTCTATTCTTGTTCTGGTGACAAGCAGGGCCCTCAGATTCCTCTTGTATCTGTACTGTCTGCCTTCATAAGAATAATCCAAAATGTAGGATTTTTTTTACCCACTCTGTAAACAGGGAGGGCGAGTCGCCTTAACCTCTTCAGCCCTGGAAGGATTTAACCTCTTCTGGACCAGGCCATTTTTTGCGATACGGCACTGCGTTACTTTAATGGACAATTGCGCGGTCGTGCGACATTGTACCCAAATAAAATTGACATCCTTTTTTCCCCACAGAGATTTCTTTGTGATCCCTGCGGTTTTTATTTTTTGT
Organism: Glandirana rugosa; assembly: GCA_018402905.1. Lineage (NCBI taxonomy): Eukaryota > Metazoa > Chordata > Amphibia > Anura > Ranidae > Glandirana > Glandirana rugosa. Next base: position 168,929 of record BLSH010005088.1, read on the forward strand.
GCTTTATGTAAAAAAGAGCGACAATTTGGAAAAAAAAAACCAATATATTTTACTTTCTGCTATAAAACATTTCCAATAATAAAAATGTAAAAAATCAAATTTCGTCATCAATACACCGCCCCCTACAGATAGTCTTTTCCTTGTAGGAAGAGTAAATTTAATTAAAATGTCAGTCTTACCTAAATTTCTTTATTTGTTTAGACAACCGCCGGTATCCATACCAATTTCTTTTTTTGCTAAACTGGACGGTATAATTTCCTCATTTATCTAATAACGGGAACCCCAGAATAGCTATAACTGCTCTACAGCTGCCCACCTCTCTTGGGGGTTTAGCACTACCCAGCTTCCTGGAGTATTAAGCCTCGTACACACGAGACGACGATCGTATACAACAGGTCGTACGAACGACCTTTGTATGCGAAATCGATCGTTCGTATGCACGATTAGAACAGCCGACGGTCGTACAACGGGAGTTGTATGAGCAAACTAGAAAACTTGGTCGTACCAACAAGCGGTCATACGACCGTTGTATCGTGTGTACAGAGCAGTTGGTACAACAAGTTGTATTGTGCAAAACACGCATGCTCAGAAGTCAGGAATGGCCAGATGCTAATTACATGCACCTGAACGTTCTTTCTTTGGTCGTACGATTGTGTAGTGCAGTCAGTATGCTAGATACAACAGCCAACATACGATTTGGTCCGTTCGGTCGTACGACCGTCGAACCGCGTGTACGAGGCTTTAATGGGTGGCAGTGCTGGTTACGGTCCATTGGTGGCTTGTTGAGGAACTGGCCAATCCTGCGTCTACGTTGAACTAAGTGGAACCAACATTTGGTCTCCACGGACCCCCCTGTGGGAGAACCCAAAACTCCCTCATTTCAGATCCATCCCTGACCCAGTCTTGTGGGCCAGACATGGAATTACCACTTTAGGGGATATTGTCCAAAACGGTAAATTGCACAGCTTTGATACACTTAAGCCTCGTACACATGGGACGACGATCGTACGTACGATTGTCGCAAATCGTATGTTGCATAAGAGAACTTGCATACTGACTGCATTACACGATCGTACGACCACAGAAAGAACGTTCAGGTGCATGTAATTAGCATCCGGCCGTTCCTGACTTCTGAGCATGCGTGTTTTGCACAATACAACTTGTACCAACTGCTCTGTACACACGATACAACGGTCACGTGAGCGCTTGTTGGTACTACCAAGTTTTCTAGTCTGCTCATACAACTCCCTTGTACGACCGTCGTATGTCGGCTGTTCTAATCGTGCATACGAACGATCGATTTTGCGTACGACCTGTTGTATACGATCGCCATCCCATGTGTAAGAGGCTTGTGTGTTTTGCACAATACAACTTGTTGTACCAACTGCTCTGTACACACGATACAACGGTCGTATGAGCGCTTGCTGGTACGACCAAGTTTTCTAGTCTGCTCATACAACTCCCCTTGTACGACCATCGTATGTTTGACTATTCTAATCGCGCATATCGATATCGCGTACGACCTGTTGTATACGATCGTCATCCCGTTTGTACAAGGCTTAAAACTTAACAAAAACTTACACAAGCATATGTTCTTCAGAGTTTTACAACTGCAGCAGGCCTATCAGACCCAATTTCCACATACTTTAGTATTGGAAACCACTACAACAGATTCGTCGTTGGGTTCTCCAGAAGAGACTAGGTAGGCCGCTGTCTGTGATGTATTCCCTGCTGGTGGGACACTTCTAGGGTCTCCAGGTTGTACACGGCCAGGCTACAGGATATCGACTGGGAGGAAGGTATTCAGCAATTTATACCTCTAATGATCTCGGCAAGAGATAGGTTTACTCAATTCAAATTTTTACACACTACTCACCAGATCGGTTGGCGAGATTATACCCAGACCGTAGCTCACCATGCCATAGATGCAGTGTAGAGGGGGCAACGTTTTTCCACGTGATATGGTCCTGCCCTGATATACACTACAGTCATAATGGAGATAGGTAGTGGAGGTCATTAACGCTACTGGGCGGTTACTGGTCCCCTGCGACCCAATCCCCCTTCTGTTGGGAATCTGCAACACGTTAGACGCCCCTCAGGTCAAAAAGTGATTCGTATTCTACACCAGTGTTCCCCAACCCTGTCCTCAAGGCCCACCAACAGGTCATGTTTTCAGGATTTCCCTCAGATGAATCAGCTGTGGTAATTACTAAGGCAGTGAAACTGATCAAATCACATGTGCAAAATAATGGAAATCCTGAAAACATGACCTGTTGGTGGGCCTTGAGGACAGGGTTGGGGAACACTGTTCTACACAGCTTTTTCCGCTCGTAAGGCTGTCCTTGTGCAATGGACTAAACCCCTTCCTCCAACAGTAACACAGTGGCAGGCCTTGGTAGACTCTGCACTGCCCCTATACAAATTAACCTATCTTGGCAGAAATTGCCCTTGCAAATTTGATTAAATATGGGCAGCGTGGGTCCACAGACGCAAATTGGGTTTGGATTAGAGAAGCGAATGATGTATGAATAGGAGAGTCAAGCTCTGAACTGGTGTGCCCCCTTCTCTTTTGTTCACCCCTTCTCTCCCCCCTTTTCCAGCTAGATTGGGTATACCCCCCTCTTTTCTGGTGTGGTCTCTGCCCACTTCTTATCCCCCCATGTGATCATGGTATCTTTTCCTACGCCTAAATAGTTGCATTAATGATTATAGCATGTTAATGAGCGTACCTAGAGGTAATGTACCCTAATGGGAAACAGCTTACAATGTACTGTATGACTACTTTTAAGCCTCGTACACACGGGACGACGATCATACGTACGATCGTCTCAAATCGTATGTTGGATAATGTAACTTGCATACTGCCTGCACTACACGATCGTACGACCACAGAAAGAACGTTCAGGTGCATGTAATTAGCATCTGGCCGTTCCTGACTTCTGAGCATGCGTGTTTTGCACAATACAACTTGTTGGGCCAACTTCTCTGTACACACGATACAACGGTCGTATGACCGCTTGTTGGTACGACCAAGTTTTCTAGTCTGCTCATACAACTCCGTATGTCGGCTGTTCCGATCGCGCATACGAACGATCGATTTCGCGTACGACCTGTTGTATACGATCGTCGTCCCGTGTGTACGAGGCTTAAGTGTATAAAGAGAATTATGTATCATTGCCATTACTTTGTTTTTTTGTTTGGAAACTTGAATAAAGTTTATGTTAAAAAAAATGTTGTCATCAATATAGACCAATATGTATTCTGCTACATATTTTTGGTAAAAAAAAAAAAATCCCAATAAGCGTATATATAGATTAGTTTGCACAAAAGTTATCGCATCTACAAAATAGGGGATAGATCTATGGCATTTTTAATTTTACTAGTGATGGCGGCGATCAGCGACTTTTAGCATCGGACAAATTGGACACTCAGTGCCCGTTCACACAGGGGAGACTTGCGATCTGACTTGAGTTGCCTCAAGTCGCCCCAAGTCGCTTGACATCTGAAATCCCATTGAAATGAATGGGAGCCGTCTTAATATACGCGACTGAAGTCGCTTCGACTTCAAGGCGACTTCTGAAAAGGTTCCTGTACTACTTCTAGGCGACTTCTATCCGACTTCTGCCCATAGGATTCAATAGAAGTCGCCTCCAAGTCGGATCCCCATCTACATGGAAGCGACTTTACAGTTGAAAGAATAGAATTTATTTTTAGGCAGCCCCCTCCCTCCCTTCTCTGATTGGTCAAGGCAAAGTCGCCTGGCAAAAGTTGTGTTGTAAAGTCGCCTGAGGTCGCGCTGAAGTCGCACTGAAGTCGCCTAGCAAAGTCGCGCCGAAGTCGGGTCGCCCCTATGTGAATGCAGGCTAAGTGACACTTTTTGGGGACCAGTGACATCAATACAGTGATCAGTGCTTAAAAAAAAAAAAAAAAAATGCACTGTCACTGTATAAATGACCCTGACAGGGAAGAGGTTAGCATCAGGGACCATCAAAGGTTTAAGTGTGTTCCTGTGTGGGGGATGGTTTAAAGAGGAAGTAAACCTTGATGGGTTTTACTTCCTCTTTTGTTCCCTGCAAAGTAAAATCATAATGGGCCGGTATGCATCACATAGTAGCCCATTATGTAGCACTCACCTGCAAACAAAGCCAGCGATGTCCCTGCTGGAGGCTGCATCCACTTTCGCCCGCGCAGGAGCCGCCAGTCACGCCACTCACATGTGTTCCCCGATTAGCAGGAACACAAGATCTCTCTTTTCCTCTCTGACAGAACGGTGGTCTGCCTTGTTTACATAGGCAGACTGCCATTCTGCCTCTCTAGTGAAGGATCAGCGGGTCCCGGCGGCCATCCCTGTCTGAGTGCCCCCCCAAGTTGAGGGCATGTGGCCTGGTATGGTTTAGGAGGGGGGCTCACTTGTCTCCTTCCTTTCCTGACCTGCCGGGTTGCATGCTCGGATAAGGGTCTAGTATGGATTTTGGGGGGAAACCCACATTTTTTTTTATTTTGGCATGGGGTTCCCCTTAAAATCTACGCCAGACCCAGAGGGCCTGGTATGGATTTTGGGGGGGGGGGGGCATC
>BLSH010005088.1:186850-215513 GCA_018402905.1 Glandirana rugosa
GCGCGACCCCATACGTCACGACATACACCGGTCTTCACACCCCCGCGACCACATACGTCATGGCATACACCGGTCCCCACGCCCCGCGACCACATACGTCATGACATATACCGGTCCCCACACGACCACATACGTCATGACATACACCCGGTACTGCATACACCAGCGCCCCCACACTTCTGGCCACATACAGCACTGCATACCCCAGCGCGCCCGCACCCCTGCCCACATACAGTACTGCATACACCAGCGCCACCCGCACCTCTGGCCACATACAGTAATGCATACACCAGCGCCCCCGCACCCCTGGTCTCATACAGTACTGCATACACCAACACCCCCGCACCTCTGGCCACATACAGTACTACATACAGCAGCAGTGGTTGTGGAACGAGTTTCCATTGTTTCCTATGGGGAAACTTGCTTTGATATACAAGTTATTTGGATTACAAGCATTCTGCTGGAACGGATTATGCTCGTAATCCGAGGTTCCACTGTACTTAGTTTCTTACTCGATTACTTAGAACCCCAAAACATTAGATATATTTTTTTAGCAGAGACCCTAGAGAATAAAACGGCGGTTGTTGCAACATTTTGTGTCACATGCCATTTGTGTAGCAATTTTGTTTGGGAAAAAAAAAAAAAAAACGGTTCCATGAATTAAAAAAAAAAAAACACTAAAAGTTAGCCCATTTTTTGTATAATGTGAAAGAGGATGTTATGCTGAGTAAATAGATACCCAACATGTCATGCTTTAAAATTGCGCCCCCTCGTGGAATGGCGACAAACTACGGTACTTAAAAAAACTCCATAGGCAACGCTTTAAACACCTTTATAGGTTACCTATTTAGAGTTACAGAGGAGGTCTAGTGCTAGAATTATTGCTCTCGCTCTGATTGTGGCAAAACCTCATACGTGTTATCTGACCACTGTTTACAATTGCGGGCGCGACTTACGTATGCGTTCTCTTCTTCACACGAGCTCAGAGGGACGGGGCGCTTTTATTTATTTTTTTTTTATTTGTACATTATCCTTTTACAGTTTTTTTTTCTGATCACTTTTATTGCTGTGAATGTAAACATCCCTTGTGACAGTAATAGGCAGTGACAGGTCCTCTTTGTGGAGAGATCTGGGGTCTATAAGACCCCAAAACCCCTCCTCTGCTCTTAAAAACATTCAAATGCCAAGATTGGCTGTCATTTTATTTTTAATTTGGCGCCTTTAACCACTTGACCACCGGGTGAATTCCAGCACTCCTCTCCTACATGTAAAAATCATCATTTTTTTTGCTAGAAAATTACTCAGAACCCCCAAACATTATATATATATTTTTTAGCAGAGACCCTGGGGAATAAAATGGCGGTCATTGCAACTTTTTTTGACACAAGGTATTTGTGCAGCAATTTTTCAAACCCAATTTAAAAAAAAAAACAGTTACATGAATTAAAAAAAAAAAATATATATATAAACGTGAAAGATGATGTTACACCAAGTAAATAGATACCCAACATGCCACATTGTAAAATTGCGCACACGTGGAATGATGCCAAACTTTGGTACTTCAAAATCTCCATAGGCAACGCTCTCAAAATGTTTACAGGTTACCTGTTTAGAGTTACAGAGGTGGTCTAGTGCTAGAATTATTGCTCTCGCTCTGACGTTTTGGTTTGAACACCGTTTACACGTGGGCGCGACTTACGTATGCGTTCGCTTCTGTGCGCGAGCTCGCGGGGAAGGGGGCGTGTTAAATTTTTATTGTTTGTTTATTTTACCTTTATTTTTTAATTTTTACTCTGTCTCTAAATTTTTTTTTGATCACTTTTATTCCTATTACAAGGAATGTAAACATCCCTTGTAATTGGAATAGGGCATGACTTGTCCTCTTTATGGAGAGATATGGGGTCAATAAGACCCCACATCTCTCTTCTAGGCTGGAAAGACTGAGATCAGAAAAAAAAAAAAAAACCTCTCGATCTTTCCAGACGCTTCCACGGCTTTGTTTACTAAAGCCGACCCAAACATGACGTCATAATGGCGCCCGGGCCCCTGAGGGTCAGAGATGACTGGTGACCAGATGGTCACCAGTGACCTCCCTGACAAACATTCGGCGAAGACGGATTCGTTCTCCGGGCCGCCGATGGCACGGGCGGACCAGGAGAAGCACTGAATGGCGACGGGAGCGCACGGGGGGGGGGTGGTGTCCCCTTCCGCTGCCTATAAGAACGATCAAGGGCTGAACTGCCTCTATGATCGTTCTTATGGTGTAAGGAATTGCCGGCCGGAAAGAATATCTGAATGCTGCCTGCTAGCTGCACCCATCATTCAGATATCAGAGCTCAAAGACAAGGACGTCCTTGGTGGTTAAGGCTTCTGTAAACCGGAAGTGATGTCATGATGTCGCTTTTGGGTTACTGGATCTGAGACCCGATCGAAGCAGATTTTGGCATTGTGCGGGTATCCGGCCAGCTGGCGGACGTGCCGGTTGGTCGCTCAGGCCTTCAGGTGGGACGGGAGAACCCAGGCGAGCTGCGGAAGGTCGCAGGACATCCCCCCTCCTGCCGCTTAGCCACACCGGTTGTTATCCCAAGAAAGCCGATTCCTATTACAAGAGATTTTTACATTCCTTGTAATAGGAATAAACGTGATCAAAAAATAAAAAAAATGAAAGGGACAGTGTACAAAAAAAAATAAGAAAAAAATATATATATTTTTTTAAAGCCCGTCAAGCCCACATATGAAAACGGTGTTCAAACCACACATGTGAGGTATCACCGCGATCGTTGGAGCGAGAGCAATAATTCTAGCACCAGACCTTCTCCAACTCTAAACAGGTAACCTGTAAACATTTTTAAAACATTGTGTATGAAGATTTTTAAGTACTGAAGTTTAGCACCATTCCACAAGTGTGCGCAATTTTAAAGCGTGACAAGTTAGGTATCTATTTACTCGGCATAACATCATCTTTCATATTTTACATAAAAACTGAGCTAACTTTACTGTTTAGTTGTTTTTAAATTCATTGAAGTGCATTTTTTCACAAAAAATTGTGTTTGGAAGACCGCTGCGCGAATATAGTGTGACATAATATTACAACGACCACCATTTTATTCTCAGGGTCTCTGCTAAAAAAAATATATATAATGTTTGGGGGTTCTAAGTAATTTTCTAGCAAACAATACCAATTTAAACTTGTAAGCGAAGCGTTCCAAGACAGGCCTGGTCTTAGCCCGGGTTCACACTGACAGCGGGAATGAAATCGTGTGAGATCAGCTGAACTCGCACCATTTCATTCCTGACTTGGAGGGGGGCGATGTCAGAGACATATGTGTGGGTTGCTGCACAGATGTCTATGTGAAAAAAAAAAAAAAAAAAAAAAAAATCGCACCCCGAAGTCGCCAAAAGTAGTACAGAAACTACTTTTGGGAATCGATGCGGCGCCACAAATGCAGCGATTCGGGCGGTGTCATTGCCGGCAATTGCCACCGATTTGCTATGCGATTTGACATGTCAAATGGCATGCCGAATTGCTCCAATGTGAACCTAGGCTTAAGCACTTGCTGACCGCTTTGCGTAAACGGCGACAGTGTGGCTCCGCTGTGCAAATTGATGTCTATAAACGGCGGGCGGGGACGCGCCCTGCCGCACGCTCAGTGTGCCCGCGGGTCGGCGGACTCGATGTCCGCCAGTGACCCGCGATCGCCTACTAAAGAGGAAGGACTGGGAACCACAGATGTAAAGAGTAAGATCTACTGATCCCTGTCACTGGGATCAGTTAGATCTCTTATGCCCCTGCCAGCCCAGCCCCCTCACAGTTAGAACACAACTAGGGAACACAGTTACTCCCTTGATTGCTTCCTACAGCTTAACCCCTTCACTGCCAATGACATTTATACAGTAATCAGTGGCTATTTAAATTTCTGATCGCTGTATAAATGTCATTGGTCCCAAAAAAGTGTCAAAAATGTCCGACATGTCCGCCGCAATATCACAGTCCCGATAAAAATCGCAGATCGCCACCATTACTAGTAAAAAAAATAAATAAAAACGCCACAAATCAATTCTTAAACTAATCAATAAACGCTTATTGCAATTTTATTTACCAAACATATGTAGAATACATTTTGCCCCAAACTGATGAATAAATTTGTTTTATTATATTTTTTTTGGATATGTATTATAGCAAAAAAATGTTTTCTTCAAAATTTTCGCTCTTTGTTTATAGCGCAAAAAATAAAAACCGCTGAGGTGATCAAATACCACCAAAAGAAAGCTCTATATGTGGGGGGAAAAATGACTTAAATTTTGTTTGGTTACAATGTCGCACGACCGAGCAATTGTCAGTTAAAGCGACGCAGTGGCGAATCGCAAAAAGTGCTCTGGTCAGGAAGGGTGTAAATCCTTCCGGGGCTGAAGTGGTTATAAGCAGCACGGCACGGCGTGTATTTCTTCCCCTTTGTGAACCTTTAATTCCCACATGTCCTCTGACAGTAATGTGCAATTCCTCACATCGCCCACAAGAGGGAGACATTTTCCACCATTCACCATAATAGGAAGGCAGCCTCTTACCCGTTGGTCAGGGAGACCTGCAGGTTGTAGCAGGGGATGAGCGGGGCCTCCGAGAACTCAAACAGCAAGTCGTCTTCCTCCTCCTTCTCCCCTTCCTCCTTCTTGGACGTCTCGGAGGGGTCTAGGAGAACGTCGTGGAAAACTTCATCCTTCGCATCTGCAATTAAAAATGTTCCTGCAAATTACAGCAATGACCTGAGGATTCCCCCGGTCCCCATCCTGCATGAGATGAGCGCGGTTCACCTTCCTAGCCTGTGCTGGGGACCCCTGCTGGACGCTGGGTGTAATGCTGAAGAGTAAGGACGCCATGCATGTGGCTACAATGACGGCTCCCTAACACAATGCAATCATGTCCTTTAAAGCGGAGTTGATACTTGGTCCTCCCTGGTACCTTCATTTCTCATCAGCATGTTAACATCAAAAAGAAAACCTTTGCATTTTCATTAGACCTTATTTTAGACCCAATTATGTCATCACCGGGTCTCTGTGCTTCTCTATGCAACGCAGGCAGATCATGGCTCGCTCTTGGGAGGAGTCACACAAAAAAACAAAAACAAAACAAAAAAAAAAGTAAAATAAATGCCTTCATGGGTGAAGGTCAGTGTGGAGGAGGGGCGTTCCTTTGAAAGCAGTATTTGCATGCAGACCAGCCTAGGAAATGCTCACATGCAATGACGTATCTGTCACAAGGCAAACAAGCCCCCCTCCCCCAGGTAACCAAACTATAGATGAATAGCGGCTACAGCGCAGACATCCAGTTCTGGGAGGGCATCTATTGACCTCCTCCAAAACTGCGCACCCAACGTGCTCTGTGATCACTGCGTCTGAAGGACACCGCTGATCACAGACCGGGGTAAAGAACCAATCTCAGCAGCTCTTTACCACATGATCAGCGGTGTCCAATCACAGTTGAAAATTATGTAACAAGCTTGTTATCGACATTCCTTTCCTCACGCTGTCAGTGTGAAGACAGGAAGATGATAACTGTGATATCTACACTGATAATCAGTGCCAACCCAACTATCAGTGCAGCCTATTCGTGCCCATCAGTGCCGCCTATGAGTGCAGCCTATTAGTGGACATCAGTGGCATCAGTGCCACCTACTAGTGCCCATCAGAGCCACCTATTAGTGCACTTCAGTGACACCTAATAGTGCCACCTATTAGTGCAGCCTATTGGTGTGCATCAGTGCCGCCCATTAGTGCCCATCAGTGGCGCCCATTTGTGCCCATCAGTGGCGCCCATTAGTGGACATCAGTGCCATCTATCAGTGCCCATCAGAGCCACCTTTTGGTGCCAGTGACACCTATTGGTGCCCATCAGAGACACCTATTAGTGCCCATCAGTGCCACCTATTAGTGCCCATCAGTGCCACCTATTAGTGCCCATCAGTGCCATCTATTAGTGCAGCCCATTGGTACCCATCAGTGCAGTTTATTAGTGGACATTAGTGTCGTTCATTAGTGCCGCCTATTAGTGCCCTTCAGTGACACCTATTAGTGCCCATCAGTGACACCTATTAGTGCCCATCAGTGACACCTATTAGTGCCCATCAGTGGCGCCCATTAGTGGACATCAGTGCCATCTATCAGTGCCGCCTATTAGTGCCCATCAGAGCCACCTATTGGTGCCAGTGACACCTATTGGTGCCCAGAGACACCTATTGGTGCCCATCAGTGCCACCTATTAGTGCCCATCAGTGCCACCTATTAGTGCCCATCAGTGCCATCTATTAGTGCAGCCTATTGGTACCCATCAGTGCAGCCAATTAGTGCCCATCAGTGCCGTTTATTAGTGGACATTAGTGTCGTTCATTAGTGCCGCCTATTAGTGCCCTTCAGTGACACCTATTAGTGCCCTTCAGAGACACCTATTAGTGCCCTTCAGAGACACCTCATCCTCTGTCCTGCTGACTCCGTCCCATGTGCCGCTGACCCCATCCACTGCCCCATTAACCGCATATGTGGCATTTGGACAAATCATGTCTCAGGGTCTGGGGTGGGACAAATTCAGATGAGGGGTGCCCGATTTTAGTCTTGCCTAGGGTAGCACAAAAGCAAAATACACCACTGCTCACATGGGATGCTCAGCCTCTGTGATTAAAGGAATGGAAATCAATGAATGAAAGGGGCGGGACAGGGCTGAAAGGGGCGGGATGATGCTGGACAACCACCAGCAAGGAAATTTGCAGGGACGGCCTCTGACTGGCTGCAGCTTCTAATGCACATGGTGAGAAGCTCACAGAGTGCAATGAAATGAGAGTGAGCCATTTTAGCCCAGGAGAGTGTCAACTGAACATGAGTCTTACCTAGTACGGAGCTACTGTAGAAGTCCCATGATGCCCGGGGGTCGCCGTCGGAGCGTCCTCGCAGGTCTGACAGGTAATCTGTACAGAGAGATAAGACAGGCAGGTGAGAGCCAGGAAAAGACAAACATCCAGATTTTGGGGTACGGAGGTCTAAGCCAGAACTACACCCGCGCCAGTGTCCGGTGCGCCCCCTCCCCCATGCTGCTGTTAAAGCGTATCTAAACCCAAGGATAAATATACAATACACTGCAGCATTGGCCACATGCACACTGGGCGTTTATCCTGTGTGCGTCCAATCCCAGCGTGTTCCTGCACCAAGGAGGCACAGGTGCCGTGCCCAACCCCCCTGCCTGAGGCCTGTCATAGCCCAGAGTTCTGGTCATACACAGACCCCTAAACCCAGGAACAGCCAATCAGCCACAGAGTACTTCAGTCTGTCAGTCTCTGGCAGGCTGCAGGTGGTGGAGCCGCTTTCACGCCCCCCCCCCAAAAAAAAATGCCGCAGGACTACCAGCAGGGAAATCTCACCCAGAACCAGGAGCCACCACTATGGAGCTGTATATGGACTATATACCCAGAGCTGTATGTGGACTCCTATACCCACAGCTGTATATGGCTGTATACCCAGAGCTGTATAGGACTACTATACCCAGAGCTGTATATGGCTGTATACCCAGAGCTGTATAGGACTACTATACCCAGAGCTGTATATGGACTACTATACCCAGAGCTGTATATGGACTACTATACCCAGAGCTGTATATGGACTACTATACCCAGAGCTGTATATGGACTATATACCCAGAGCTGTATATGGACTATATACCCAGAGCTGTATATGGACTACTATACCCAGAGCTGTATATGTGACTGTATACCCAGAGCTGTATATGGACTACTATACCCAGAGCTGTATATGGACTACTATACCCAGAGCTGTATATGGACTACTATACCCAGAGCTGTATATGGACTACTATACCCAGAGCTGTATATGGACTACTATACCCAGAGCTGTATATGGACTCTATACCCAGAGCTGTATATGGACTCTATACCCAGAGCTGTATATGGACTCTATACCCAGAGCTGTATATGGACTCTATACCCAGAGCTGTATATGGACTCTATACCCAGAGCTGTATATGGACTGTATACCCAGAGCTGTATATGGACTGTATACCCAGAGCTGTATAGGACTGTATACCCAGAGCTGTATAGGACTGTATACCCAGAGCTGTATAGGACTGTATACCCAGAGCTGTATAGGACTGTATACCCAGAGCTGTATATGTAACTGTATACCCAGAGCTGTATATGTGACTGTATACCCAGAGCTGTATATGTGACTGTATACCCAGAGCTGTATAGGACTGTATACCCAGAGCTGTATAGGACTGTATACCCAGAGCTGTATAGGACTGTATACCCAGAGCTGTATAGGACTGTATACCCAGAGCTGTATAGGACTATATACCCAGAGCTGTATAGGACTGTATACCCCAAAGCTGTATATTGACTACTATACCCAGAGCTGTATAGGACTATATACCCAGAGCTGTATAGGACTGTATACCCAAAGCTGTATATTGACTACTATACCCAGAGCTGTATAGGACTGAATACTGCATACGGCCCCTTCCTGTGTACTATAAGTGGTATCGCACTTTAAGTCAGATGACCAGAAAACAAGATCAAGTTCCCTGCTCCAAACCCTGACCTGTGACCCCCAACGTACCGCTCAGGAAGGTCCTCATGACGTCGCTGCTGGCCAGCTTCATGGGCGTCTGTCCGGAGTAGGTGGCCAGTGTGGGATCGGCACCGTAGGAGAGGAGGAGCCACACTGTCTCTATGTTGTCATTGACCACCGCATCATGTATGGGCCTGGTATAAGAAAATTGGGTGATAAGTGATACAATCCGTTATGTACTATCCAATCGCGCTACAAGACTGTTATATATTAGGACACTTGGTGTACGCTCTGGTGTTTCAAGAAGCTATGTACAGCACCCTCTCACCAGCCATAATCTGCCTGCATTGCATAGGGAAGCACAGAGACCCAGTGATGTCACAGAGTCCAAAAAAGGTATGTAATAAAAATTATGTTGATGAGATTGTAAGCTCCATGAGCAAGGCCCTCCTATTCCTTCTGTATTGAAATTGTACTGCTCTCATTTACATTGTAAAGTACTGTGCAAACTGTTAGCGCTATATAAATCCTGTATAATAATAATAATACTAAGAAAGGGGGGCCAGGAAAGGCAAACTTCAAGGAGATAAACTTCAGCTGGTGGAGGTGTGAAAAAGTAGTACTGCGGGTCCGGGACTGGCATCGTCAGCGGGAAGTGCAGAGGGAGATCAGCGAACAATCATTTGCCGATCACCCCTCCAGAGAACGAAGCTGAAAACAAGGGGCATTTCATCAATTCCAGTTTCAGAGCCATCATTCCCCAGCAGCGCATGCCATGGAAGACACTGCTCAAGCACAATCTGAGATTGACCGTCTTCAATGGGGTCCAGAGGTTACATTAGAGGTCTAATAGACACCTGATGTTTCCTTAAAGCGGAGTTCCACCCAAAAGTGGAACTTCTGCTTTAAGGCCTCCTCCCCAGCTCCGGATGCTGAAACTGAGCTTTTGGGGAGGAGGGGGGTGGGGATACCCGATTTTTTCGGGTACTTCTGCCACAGTCGCCTTATGCGATTGGAAGTGGAAGGTCTCCTTCCCCCTCCCTCCCGAAGTCTTCTGGGACACAGGACAGGTCCTAGAAGACTTCGGGACCAACAACACAGCGCAGCGCCACTCGCGCATGCGTAGTGTGCACCCGGCCGTGAAGCCGCGGCCGGGTGCCCACAGTAGCAATGCCGGCGCCGCGGAGGGGAGGGGGGAGAGGAGCGAGGCTCCGTGCGGCTCCATCGCTGAACCGGGAGACAGGTGTCTGTTTATTAAAAGTCAGCAGCTACAATTTTTGTAGCTGCTGACTTTTAATAAACAATCGGAAAGGGTGGAACTCCGCTTTGAAGAGGACCAGTCATGTCAATTATACATCCCATGAAAAAAAGTAAATTTAAAGCAATATTTAATATAAACGGAAAACAAACAAAAAAACAAAGAAGACAGGATTACAGTGAGGCACAGATCTGGGGAAGGGTACAGAAAAATTTCTGCAGCATTGAAGGTCCCAATGAGCACAGTAGCCTCCATCATCCATAAATGGAAGAAGTTTGGAACCACCAGGACTCTTCCTAGAGCGGGCCACCCAACCAAACTGAGTGATTGGGGGAGAAAGGCCTTAGAGGATTGGGGGAGAAGAGCGGCGGCGGGGGGGGGGGGGTTTAGGGGTATGAGCCCTGCTCGCGCCCCCCCCCCAAGAATCAGCAAGATGTTCGCAAATGGACACTGGTGTCCAGGAGTGGTCCTTGCAGGGTCCGCCGCTGACTTTTTTCTGAGTCTGCTGCTCTCTGGCTCACTAAGACCATCCCTGCCTCACCCCCGATGTGATGGCTCGGGCCTCAGGTCGACCGCCTTTCCCCAGTCCCTACTGTGTAGGGAGAGATGCAGATCTGGTCGGCGTGGTTCCGGCGCCACCCACTCAAGTTGAGTGGCGGTGGAGTCTTGCCTGCGTGGAGTGATCTGTGAGCATGTCTGGAGAGGGACTGTGCTGTGCAGTGGCCGCCCAGCGCAGAGGGGGAACCGGAGAACAGGCAGGCCGCCTGAGCCGAGGAGGAAGCAAGGAGGACTTGTGGAGTGGAAAATAGATATATCGAATATATTCTTTGCAGAGGGAGAGGATGGAGAGCCTGAAGTGTGGTGTTACAGGAAAACCTGGGGATTTTATTATATACACAGGTGAAAAAAGGTAAGAGTAAGAAGACTTAAGTAAAGGGGATCTATTCTATGGGGGACTGGCCTGCTCTAAAGGGGGATCTATATGGGGGGGCCCTGGCCTGGCCTGCTCTAAAGGGGGATCTATATGGAGGACCCTGGCCTGCTCTAAAGTGGGATCTATGAATGTGTGAATGAATAATGTGGTGCATTCAATAGTGTCAGTAGTGTAAACATAAAAACTGATTAGAAAATGCTAATCAGACAATGGCAGCTTGATCCTTCTATGAAGCTTTTGCATCAGGTTTCTCAAACCTTTGCATACCTGCGCTTTATGCGATAATAACGAACCCCTCCCCTTCATGACATTGTCAAAAAGGGGCGAAGCATGGGTGACCTTAAAATGCTGCCCCCTCTGAATAAAGTTCTGCGGACGCCCATGCCAACACCATCCCTACAGTGAAGCATGGTGGTGGTAGCATCATGCTGTGGGTATGTTTTTCAGCGGAAGGAACTGGGAGACTAGTCAGGATAGAGAGAAAGATGAATGCAGCAATGCACAGAGACATCCTTGATGAAAGCCTGCTCCAAATCGCTCTGGACCTCAGACTGGGAGGAAGGTTAATCTTTTAACAGGACAACGACCCTAAGCACGCAGCCAAGATAACAAAGGAGTGGCTACGGGACAACTCTGTGAATTGTCCTTGAGTGGCCCAGCCAGAGCCCAGACTTGAACCCAACTGAACATCTCTGGAGAGACCTGAAAATGGCTGTGCACCGACACTCCCCACCCAACCTGATGCAGCTTGAGAGGTCCAGCAAAGAAGAATGGGAGAAACTGCCCAAAAATAGGTGTGCCAAGCTTGTAGCATCACTCAACAAGACTTGAGGCTGTAATGGGCGTCAAAGGATCTACACCAAAGTATTGAGCAAAGGCTGTGAATATTTATATACATGGGATTTGTAATAAATTTGCAAAGATTTCAAACAAACGTTGTCATTATGGGGTAGCGGTTGTAGAATTTTAAAGAAAATAATGAATTTAATCCATTTTGGGAATAAGGCTGTAAAATGTGGAAAAAGTGAAGTGCTGTGAATAGTTTCCGGATGCACTGTACGCAGTCTGTGCTTCTTGCCTAGTAGTGCTGTGTAGTGATTGTACTTCACTGTTCCTCAATCTTTCAGCACTTCAGCTCACGCTGGGGAAACGTCTACGCAACTTTCGCCAGCTTACTTTGCATACTATGACATCATTGGCAGCCGCCAGAGGGTTTTCATGGGCTCCTGGGCTGGACTGCACCCTTCGTCAAGTGACTTGATGTAGCGCGCCCCTCCCTCTGACAACCACAGAGGGCGGAGCCCAGTACCAGGCCTCAATCAGACTCGCATTCAGGGATTTAGAGACGCGTACTTCAAACGAAGGGTGGGACGCCGATTCCAGCTGTTCAGCCGCCGTGCCGCGTCCCCAGAGTGCCTTTTAATGGAAAATATTTATATCTGACCGGTATGCGCCTTTAATTTGTCCCTGGAACTCCAGCAATGTGACTTATAAAAATAGCGGCTACACAAAAGCCAGCGTGGAAGAATGCAATTAATCATCTGTCACTCAAGTATTAATTATGCATATCCAATTAAGCAGCTACCGCTTCACACATTTTTCTACAGGCGCTACAATATGTGAGATGCGGATGCCAGCCGTCCGCTTCATCCTCCCAACTCCCCCGAATCTCCCTGCGTCCTCCGGAGTGCAATAACTCAGCTATGTTACATCCTGTATGCACGGTCGCCATGGAAACCGCAGGCCTTGACTGGGCAGGCGACCATCTTGGAACTTTTCCTGGGAGGCCCCCCTGGTCACAGCGGAGAGAGCCGTCAAAAGCTCTAGTGACTACGCGGTTGGGTGTGGGATACGGATTGCTGTGGATTTCAAACATTTCCACATTCATTGCCGTCTTTTATCATCGCTGTCTGACAGATTTTCCCAAGTCCAAGATTCCAGCCATTTATAAAAGGCTCTCCTGGCTTGGCCCTCAAAAAGGTTCACGGCCAGGACCTGACGCAATCTGCTTCCAAATACAGCTGATACAATACAGCACACAGGGTGAAAAATAGGAATTTTGTACTCACTGTAAGAGCCACTGGGAGTCCACTGAGGGACACGGGAGGTCTTAACTGTTGGGTTGTACTTTACGTCTCCTGAGGACGAAACACATAGGGTGGGGTAGCGGCCTATGAAGTCACAGCATGGAGGTTACAAGCTTTTGTTACCCTGAGATTCTTATGAGCATTAAAATTGGTGTCCTTAGCCACTATAGTCCTTTGTATTTTTCTCTGAATCTTACTGCGGAGACTCGCACTTTCCTGACAGCCAGCAGAGGACTTGGTCAGCATGGAACTTGTTACCATACCCTGGTGTGATTCGCATTTGGTGTATCCTGAACTAGTGATCTCTTACAGTTTTGTTTTCTTTGTGATTTTTATGGTTAGAGGTTTTACACACGCTTTTTTGTTTATCATGTTGAGTTACACTGCTACCTACAGGAGAATTGGACACTAGCAAGCAAAAACTTGTAGGCCAGCCCAGGATAATCCGTCCTTCTACCAGCACTCTCTCGTCTATTAAAGGGACACAGGAAATCTTAACTGTTGAGTGATATTTTAATGTCCCTCGAGGGTGTCCTTGCATTGCCGAAACGCATAATGTGGAGCTGGCGGCCTATGACGCCATCACACCTGCTGGCAGTGTTGCCAACCGCCAGTAAATTTACTGACAGTCTAAAAATCTGTGATTTTTACAACTGTCTCTAAATATCAGGGTCTGATAATTTGTCATGCTGTGCTGACTTTTTACGTGTGAACCGGGCAAACTACTTGATATGGGTATTGTCAGTGTTTCCATGTTGTGTTTAAATATCAATTGTCTTAGTTTTTAATAGGGGTTCAGTTATTTTTCAGGTTGCCAGTAACAAATGTGCTCCGCCAGTACATTTTCCATGTTTTGCCAGTAAAAAACGCTGGGGGAGGTTGGCAACACTGCCTGCTGGTGTAATGCAATGTGGTGGCTTTGAACTTTTGTTACCCTGATATGCTTGCGAGTAGTATACCAACTGTCCTGGGACTCCAGCCTGTGGACCAGGAGATGAAGGTTCTCAGATGACAGGACCCTTTAGAAAATTTGAAGAGAAAGATTCTTGTGTTGTGACTCTTGTGAACTTGTGTGTTCCTCACGCACAGTCTAATCTGCTTGACTGATCCACCAAAGGAGGATCAAGTAGGATAGGTCTGAGAAGAGCGTAAAGTATAGGCGATGCCTCCAAATAGAAGACCCCTTGACACAAGAGTCACCTGTGACAATTGAAAGACACTACCTTGGTCAGGGAGAGACCTGAGAGTGAGGAAGCTGTAGAGTCCCCTATTCTGACGATACAAGATCCAGCCTGAATCTTGGAAGATTTTGGACCATCAGGAAGAAGTTGTCCACTAGGGACCATGCTGAAGGTTTTCTCCACAGAAGGTTGTCTTGAGGGTCCTACAATATGGATGTCATGAGGAGGCCCTAGCCTTAACACTGAGGTCAGCACCCTGGAGAAAATTCAAGGTGCAGAAGCAAGACTAGTGAGTTAAAGTGGTTCTAAAGGCTCAAGATTTTTTACCTTCATACATTCAATGCAAAAAGATAAAAAACCTTCTCTGTTCAGCATCCCCAGCCCCCCCAAAATACTTACCTGAGCTTCATCTCGATTCAGCGATGTGCACGAGTGCTTCGGCTCTCCGGGGACTCTGCCTCTTCATTGGCTGACACAGCAGCAGGAGTGATTGGCTCTCACTGCTGTCAATCACAGCCACTAAGCCAATCAGGAGAGAGGGGCAGAGCCAAGTCATGGCTCTGTGTCTAAATGGACAAGCAGAGCCGCAGCTCGGGATGGAGCCTGCTTGGGTGTCCCCACTGCAAGCTGCTTGCTATGGTGGCACTCAGCAGGAGGGAGGGGCCAGAAGTGCTGGCGAGGGACCAGAGAAGAGGAGGATTGGGGCTGTTCTGTGCAAAACCACGGCACAAAGCAGGTAAGTATAACATCTTTGTTTTTTTTAAAAGAGCCTTGAATATCACTTTACAGCTCTAGGAGGAGGATGATTAGTATATAAACAACCTGGCTTACCACAAAGGCCAGAGGGTCTTTCTGGGAAGGGACAGGAATGGCAGACCTAGTGGATACATAGCAGACTGCTGGACTTGCATATCCCGAAATGGCAGACATCTTTTCTGTGGGAGAACAGAGGATCAGGTTGGGATACATCTCCTAGGACCAAAATGGTACAGGAGCTACAGCCAGAAATCCTTTGATCCAATTGATCCCAAGGGAACAGAGGCAGGTCCATTAGTCTGTGCAGTGGCACAGGAAGGCGAGGAGCTGAAGGGAGTGCCCGGCCATAGTTCAGTCTGTAATACTGAGAGGGCACTCTCTGCATCTGATGCCTGGTAGATTGTTAGCAGTGGTGGACACACCTTCATGCTAGTGAAGGCTTCTCTGCAGGTTTAGTAAGCTTCTTACCACTGACCTTGTGGGTGGATGGAGCACCAGGCTTGGAAGACTTGTGAGTGCCTACACCAGGAGTCAAAAATATAAACAGAGGACCCTCTCTAGACCTCAGATGCGGAAGCAGGTGGACACTCTGGGCTTCAGTGATATCTTAGATGATCAGGTCAAGGGCAGGATTGAAGAGATGTTGTCCCTCAAAGACCAGCAAGGTCAAATACTCCTTGGATGCAATGTTTGCCTTTCATAGTTTTACCCAGAATGCTCTGAGCATCTGTATGGACTGATCGTGTAGACCAGGGGTAGGCAACCTGGGGCCCTCCAGCTGTTTCAGAACTACAAGTCCCATCATGCCTCTGGGAGTAATTGTAACGGCCAGCCTTCCAATGCCTCATGGGAAATGTAGTTCCACAACAGCTGGAGGGCTACTGGTTGCCTACCCCTGCTGTAGACAATCAGAGAAGCCTCCAGCAGGCCATTACAGCCAAAACGCTCCACACATCTGCTCTACGCAACAAATCAGGAAAGGACCCATGCCTTTCGCCAGAACAAGTTGGGTTTTAAAGAGGGATTTCAATGGTTGCTTGATGCAATCCTTAAAATGTGAAGACGTCCTCTACTGGATTAGCAGTTTTTCTGTTAGGAAGGGGTCACCAGGAAATCCACAGAGCATACAGACCAGTGTTTCGCAAAGTCTTTCCCAAACCGGAAATAATCCAGTAAATGCTAAAGGGGAGTCCAGGGTTCATAAGGGTGCTTCCAATCCCCATAGAGGAAAACCTCAAAGTGCGAGTATAATGCAAATGTCTTTGCAACTGTGGGAGCTCTGAAATGCCCGAGACTGGGAACAGTAGACTGATCCTCTCTAGAGCATAGAACTCCAAGCTTTCTAAATAAAAGGGCCAGTTTACTGGCCTTCCGACTTTAATGGGGCCGGAGCGTGGCCTTTGGAAGTAGAAAATGTACTGGTGTCAGTGGGAGGAATGGGGCCCCATTGATGGGGGGTCAGTGGGAGGAATGGTACCCCATTGATGGGGGTCAGTGGGAGGAATGGTACCCCATTGATGGGGGTCAGTGGGAGGAATGGTACCCCATTGATGGGGGTCAGTGGGAGGAATGGTACCCCATTGATGGGGGTCAGTGGGAGGAATGGTACCCCATTCATGGGGTCAGTGGGAGGAATGGTACCCCATTGATGGGGGTCAGTGGGAGGAATGGTACCCCATTCATGGCGTCAGTGGGAGGAATAGTGCCCCATTGATGGTGTCAGTGGGAGGAATAGTGCCCCATTGATAGTGCTAGTGGGAGGAATAGTGCCCCATCATTGGTGTCAGTGGGAGGAATAGTGCCCCATCACTGGTGTCAGTGGGAGGAATAGTGCCCAATCACTGGTGTCAGTGGGAGGAATAGTGCCCCATCACTGGTGTCAGTGGGAGGAAGAGTGCCCCATCATTGGTGTCAGTGGGAGGAAGAGTGCCCCATCATTGGTGTCAGTGGGAGGAAGAGTGCCCCATCATTGGTGTCAGTGGGAGGAATAGTGCCCCAAGAGCTGGATAAAGGCAAGCAAAGGGCCACATCTGGCCTCTAGGCTGCAGTATGGAGACCACTGCTGTAGATGCAGCGCAGGGTTTTCTTCGTCATTAAAGTCATTGTAAAGTCTGTTTTTTTTTTTCTTAAATAACAAACATGTTATACTTACCTCCTCTGTGTAGTGCAGTGGTTCTCAACCCCTGTCCTCAGGACCCACTAACAGGCCAGATTTTAAGTATTACCTTGGAGAGATACAGACTAGAATACGGCAATCACTGAGCAGCAAATGATATCACCTGTGATGTATTTCAGTTATCCTGCAAACCTGGCCTGTTAGTGGGTCCTGAGGACAAGAGTTGAGAACCACTGGTGTAGTTGGTTTTGCACAGAGCAGCCCGGATCCTCCTCTTCTCAGGTCCCTCTTCGTTGCTCCTGGCCCCTCCCTCCTATTGAGTGCCCCCTCAGCCAGCAGCTCAGACACGGAGCCCCCTCCCTGATTGGCTATCAGCCACGGGAGCCAATGGCGCCATAGCTGTGTCTCAGCCAATCAGGAGGAGAGTCCCGGACGGCTAAGACACTCGTGGACATCTCTGGAGGGAGAAGGGGCTCAGGTAAGTGTAATTAGGGGAGGCTGCTACACATAGAAGGCTTTTTATCTTAATGCATAGAATGCACCTTCTGCCTTTAAAACCCCTTTAAGGGCAAAAACAATCTATTAAATCTTGATCAATAGCAGAAAACTTGTACACCGCAAGCAAGGTCTTCAGGATGACCCAGAGTCAGCATTAGAAATGGTCACTGCGACCAACTGCATGGCCGTCTCCAAGGCAGATCAGCAACAGGCTCTGCAGGGGAAGGTGCCGGAGTACACCGAGTGCTTCTACAGCCATGACTGGTGAGGAACCGGGTGAATGTGACCACAAGTCTGGGGCAACTGTAGCAATGACCCAGGTCAGACGACAGAGGACTCAGCCTCAACCAGCAGAGTGAAGCTGACCAAAGTCACTGTAGATGGGTTGCAGGAAAGGATCGAAGACTGGAATTCAATGTGGCTTCTTTGAAGATTTCTAAACCCATGAGCAGAAATGTAATATTGCAGCTATTTACCAGTAATGGTGACAAAAGTACTGCGGCATAAGGACACTTCCCAATAAGGCTCACAATCTCACAATACGGAATGTAATAACCAATCACTTTTCAGACACAGCAATTCTATCCAGAGAGAAGAACGTCTTCCAGCACTGAGCCATTATTAGGGGACATGTTGCTATGAGAGCAATGACGTGAAGTCATCAGACTGCGAGGACGCCGAGGACCGGGGACGGCAGACAAGGTGAGAAGGGAGACCAAGGGATGGGAAGGTCGGGTGCAGGAGACAGGGGACGCAGGATGCTGGTGGAGAGATGATGTCTGGCATTGCAGAACCAGCGGCTCAGCGGCTCATGCGACTTCCTGTTGTTGATGTGCTGAGCATCTCAGCAACGTCTCAACATCACAATTAATAAAAGAAAAGGTTCTACTGCATAAGGCGATGAGACAAAGATCTCTTCATTAAATACAAATAAGCTGGTTTAAAAACTCAGTTCTCCTGAAGCCCATCGTGTGCCCCCCTAATATTATCCCATCAGACTAGAACTGGGTAAAGCCAAGCTCTGGGCACAAAAACCTTCATAGAAATACACTCACCGGCCACTTTATTAGGTACACCTTGCTAGTATCGGTTGGACTCCTTTTGCCTTCATTCTTGGTGGCATAGATTCAACAAGGTGTTGGAAACGTTCCTCAGAGATTTTGGTCCATAGTGACATGATAGCATCACACAGTTGATCCATGATGTGAATCTCCTGTTCCACCACATCCCAAAGGTAGGATCTGGGGAGTGTGGAGGCCATTGGAGTGCAGGGACCTCATTGTCCAGTGGTGAGATGATTGGAGCTTTGTGAGATGGTGCATTATCCTGCTGGAAGGAGCCATCAGAAGATGGGGACACTGCAGTCATAAAGGGATGAACATGGTCAGCAACAATACTCAGGTAGGCTGTGGTGTTTACAAGCGGTTGTATCCAAAAAAAACAAAAAACAAAAAAAAAACACCTGCAAGGCAAAGGCATAATGAGCTGCTTTGCATCGCATACTAGCTCACTATGAAATACTTACCTCAGAACGAAGCTCCGACAGGTCCGCCTGGTCCCTAACGAGGAAGCTTCCATCTTCCCTCCGTGCGTTCGCGGCTCCGGCCACTCACAATGCGGAGGGGACAGCGCGGGAGCCCATCTTTACAGCGCAATTTCTGGCAAGGTACGGCGCTGTGCGCCGGGCCTTCGCTGGGACACCACTGCGCATGCTTGCAGTGGGAATATCGTGCTGAACCGTACAGGTTAATATATTCATTTTACCTACAGGTAAGCCTTATTATAAGCTTACCTGTAGGTAAACGTTAATTTTTTGATGATACAACCGCTTTAAACGATGCTCAATTGGTAGCAAGGGGCCCAAAGTGTGCCAAGAAAATATTCCCCCCCACCACCAGCCTGAACCGGTCATACAAGGCAGGATGGATCCATGCACCCCCCACCATGTGAATGTCGCAGCTGAAATTGCGATTCATCAGACCAGGGAACGTTTTTCCAATCTTCTATTGTCCAATTTTGGTGATCTGTGCCAATTGTAACCTCAGTTTCCTATTCTTAGCTGACAGGAGTAGCACCTGGTGTGGTCTTCTGCTGCTGTAGCCTATGTGCTTCAAGGTTCAATGTGTTGTGCATTCAGAGATGGTAATCTGCACACCTTGGGTGTAACGAGTGGTTATTTGAGTTACTGTTGCCTTTCTATCATCTGGAACCAGTCTGCCCATCCTCCTCTGACATCAACAAGGTATTTTCCTCCACACAACTGCCGCTCACTGGATATTTTATCTTTTCCCCACCATTCTCTGTAAACCCGAGAGATGGTTGTGTGCGAAAATCCCAGAAGATCAGCAGTTTTTGAAATACTCAGACCAGCCCGTCTGGTACCAACAACCATGCCACGTTCAAAGTGACTTGAATCCCCTTTCTTCCCCATTCTGATGCTCAGTTTGAACTTCAGCAAGCCGTCTTCACCACGTCTAGATGCCTAAATGCATGAATTTGCTGCCATGTGATTGGCTGATTAGCAATTTGCGTTACCAAGCAATTGAACAGGTGTACCGAATAAATTGGCCGGCGAGTGTATATTGCTAACTAGTCAACGGTCAACTGTGTGCAAGTGCTTTTGCAAACCCACATATTACCTTGTGACATCATCACGGATATCAAGAGACCACGCCCACAGCGACTTCCTAACCGGAGCAAGATCCTTGCGGGATGAGAAAAGTGCCTCCTTTGGGAAGGCAAAACAAGGCTGTAAAACGGTTATCACCTTCTGCAATGACACCAGCCATCAATAGAGGGAGACGCACCCAAAATCTAGCTGGTTGAACACCGGCAGATGGAAATCTTTCAATCAGGTGCACTAAAGCTGGATACACATTATACAACTTTTATTGTTCAATTTCCTTTAGATTTACCTTCAACTATGTACTGCGAAGAAGGCTGACCTGATTGCATACAATTTGACAGTGTTGAGGCTTGACCTCATATTATGTGGTTTTAGTAAATCTAAAAGGAAAGTTGTACAAAAATTGTATAAAAGTTGTATAGTGTGTAGCCAGCTTAAGACTTGTGTAGCAGCTTGTTGGTAGGATATCTAT
This sequence comes from Glandirana rugosa, assembly GCA_018402905.1. Lineage (NCBI taxonomy): Eukaryota > Metazoa > Chordata > Amphibia > Anura > Ranidae > Glandirana > Glandirana rugosa. The sequence goes on from BLSH010005088.1 coordinate 207,344, forward strand.
TGAGAGTACCAATACTCCTTCCTTGACAACCCTGATGAAGAACTGTTTGATCCCTGAACGCGTCGGTAACTTTTATCTTCCTGTTGTCTCAATTTTATCAGCAACAAACAATTGTGGACTCTATAAGTAGACCCTCTGGTATTCTTTTTTTTGTCTATTTCCCCTGGATTTTTTAGTAGAGCCCATTGCTCTTTTGGAGGGGGGGGGGGTGCTTTGTGGCAGAGCTGCTGAGGTTCAAGTCATCAAGCCCCACCAATGCTACCTGACTGGCAGATTAAAGATTCAAGTCAAGAGCTGCCATAACCCTGGTATCCTCTTGTTCTGTGGGCGATTGTATACAAAAGTGGTCTCAGCAGCGCATTCGCCACAAGATCCCTTGTGCCCCCCCCCCCGATCTGCTGGAAAGATGGGCAGGAAGTCGAGTGAGGGCAAGATTGCCTCCACTTGACTCTATGCCCTTGGAGGACCGGAGTGACGTTTGATTTCGCCTCCGCCTCACTGCCTTAAAGGGATTTTTTTTTGTTAAAGGCAAAATGACTTTTTTGCTTTTAGAAAGGTAAAAGATCTGAGGTCTTTTTCACCCCACATCTCTCCATAAAGAGGCCCTGTCATCCTTATTTCTATCACAAGGGATGTTTAAAGGGGAGTTCCTTTTTTTTGGGATCCTCTCTTAATACTAAATAGATGTAACCTTTTGTTTCCTTACTTTCAAACCGCCTAGTAATTCCATGTATTTTAAACTCACAATTTTGTTTCTCTCACTGCTGAACTTTTCCATTCTAGGCGAGGGCATCTGAAGCCCATCCTGGGTCTCCTGGCATCTCTTCCAGAAAGAAGTGCATAGTGGGTAACCATCATGCACTCCTCAATCTCGGTCCGCCTTAAATCGCGTCATTTCCTGTCTGGAAATAAGACGATTTTACAGTACAGGGAAGCCCACTGACTCCTGGGAAATGAGGAGTCACATCTCCCAGGAGGCCAGGCGAAGCAGGAAGTGAGGAGAAGAGCCTAGGACATAATAAGGGCAGATTACAGAGACCACCTAGCAACAAGAGACTTAGGGCGAGTATACTTTTTTTTTCCTTCAAAGGGAAGTCTATATAGGCAAAGGACTTTAAAAAAAAAATTCTGGATGGAACTCCGCTTTAAAATTCCTTGTAATAGGAATAAAAGTGATTTAAAAAAAAAAAAATAAAAAGGAAGGAAGGACAGTGTAAAAAGAAGTAAAATAAATAAGAAAAAAAAAATGTAAATCGCCCCGTCCCTTTATGCTCATGAGCAGAAACGAATGCATACGTAAGTCACGCCTGCATATGTAAACGGTGTTCAAACCACACATGTGAGGTATCGCCATGACCGTTAGAGTGAGAGCAATAATTCTAGTGCTAGACCTCTGTAAAACTCTAAACTGGTAACCTGTAAAAAAAAAAAATGTTTTGTTGCAAACCATTCATAAGCCTGAAGAATAGAAAAGCCAGATTCGATTTTGCCAAAAAAATTATCTAAAAAAGCCAGAGCAGTTCTGGAAAAGCATTCTTTGGACGGATGAAACTGAGATTAATCTGTACCAGAATGACGGGAAGAAAAAAGTGTGGAGAAGGCTTGGAACCGCTCATGATCCAAAGCACACGTCGTCATCTGTGGTCACATGGTGGAGCTTGCAGTGTGATGGCATGGACATGTATGGCTTCCAGTGGTACTGGGTCATTGGTGTTTATTGATGATGTGACAGAAGACAGAAGCAGCCGGATGAATTCTGCAGCGTTTAGAGATCTACTGTCAGCCCAGATTTAGCCATTGATTGGATAGCACTTCACAGTACAGATGGACAATTTTCGGAGAGTTCGGAGACTTGGTTTAACAGCTCTCATGATTGGCTGGATACCATTCAGGGGTATTCCCTGTATTGCAGGGATAGGGAGGGCAAAAAGGGGGGAGGGGTATGCCAGTATATAAAAAAAATGACATAAAAATAAAATGTGAGAGATGACATTACTAGTGGTTCTGGGGAGGAGGTTGAATCCTTATGGGTAGAGTTACAAAGGGAAGACACCAGGGGGAAAGTAATACTGGGAATATGCTATAGACCCCCTAATCAGAAGGAGGAGGTGGAGGCAGACCTCCCATCACAATTTGGAATAGCGGCAAGGATGGGAAGTGTCACTATAATGGGGGATTTTAATTATCCAGATATTGACTGGGCGGGAGGTACTGCACGTTCAGCTAAGTCTCGCCATTTCCTAAATGTCCTGCAGGATAATTTCATGGGTCAGATGGTAAATGCACCAACAAGAGAAAAAGCATTATTGGACCTTCTGATTACTAACACCACAGACCTGATCACAGACGTGGAAGTAAGGGGCAATCTAGGTAATAGCGATCACAGGTCAATTAGTTTTAGTATAAATTACACATCTAGGAAACCTAAGGGGAATACGAAGACACTGAAATTTTAAAAGAGCCAACTTCCAGAAACTACGCTCCTTGCTGGAAGATGTGAGCTGGGATAAAATTCTAGGAACAATGAATGCGGAGGAAAAATGGGAGTGCTTCAAGAACACACTAAACAAAGGTATTAGCCAGTGTCAGATCATATTGGCCCCGTAAGGAATGACGCAGGTAATCTGGTTACAAATGATGGAGAAATGGCAAAGGTGTTAAACTCATTTTTCTCCTCAGTATTCACAAAGGAAATGGGGGGGCTCAATTATGCAGAACCACAATGCTGGTCCTCACGACACGTCACAGGAAACACCCTCGTGGCTGACTGAGGATAAAATCAGGAATAGGCTTGAAAAACTGAACACTAATAAGTCACTGGGCCCAGATGGCTTGCACCCGAGGGTCCTTAGGGAACTTAGCCAAGTTATTGCCAGACCCTTGTACCTAATCTTTAAGAGCAGTTTTCTGACTGGTAAGATACCAGCTGATTGGAGGAAAGCCAATGTGGCGCCAATATATAAAAAAGGACCAAGACATTTCCCCGGGAACTACAGACCAATTAGCTTAACATCAATAATTTGCAAGCTCTTGGAGGGAATAATAAGGGATTATATACAAGATTATTGTAACAAGAACGGTATCATTAGCAGTAATCAACATGGTTTCATGAAAAAAATTTTGCAAAAGCATTTGATACAGTTCCCCATAAACGTTTACTGTACAAACTAAGATCCCTTAATATGGATCAAAGGGTGAGTACATGGACTGAAAACTGGTTACAGGGGAGAGTCCAGAGGGTGGTGATAAATAGGGAGTACTCAGAATAGTCTGGTGTAGAAAGTGGGGTTCCCCAGGGTTCTGTCCTATTCAATTTATTCATAAATGAGTTGGAGAACGGGGTGAAGAGCTCAATCTCAATATTTGCAGATGATACCAAGCTAAGCAGGGCAATACATTCTCCACAGGATGTAGAAACATTGCAAGAAGACCTGAATAAATTAATGGGGTGGGCAGACAAGTGGCAAATGAGATTTAACGTAGAAAAATGTAAGATAATGCATTTGGGTACCAAGAACAAAAAAGCAAACTACTCACTAGGGGGAGAGCCTCTGGGGGAATCTAGGATGGAAAAAGACCTAGGGGTCCTAGTAGAGAACAGGCTAAGCCATGGCATGCAATGCCAAGCTGCTGCAAGCAAAGCTAACAGAGTGTTGGCATGCATCAAGAAAGGGATTAACTTCAGGGATAAATCAATAATTCTCCCACTATGCAAGTCCCTGGTGAGGCCGCACCTGGAGTATGCCGTCCAATTCTGGGCACCAGTCCTCAGGAAGGACGTCCTGGTATTGGAAAGGGTTCAGAGAAGGGCAACAAAGCTAATTAAGGGATTAGGGGACCTTAGTTATGAGGAAAGATTACAAGCAGTGAACTTATGCTCTCTGGAGAAGAGATTCTTGTGATGGGATATGATCTCAATGTACAAATGCTGTACTGGTGACCCCGCTATAAGGACAAAACTATTCAGCGCAAGGGAAAACACGAAGACACACGGCCATTCACTGAGAATAGAAGAAAGGTGGTTTAACCTTAAGATGCGTAAGGTTTTCTTTAAGGTAAGAGCAGTGAGAATGTGGAATTCTCTTCCAAAAACAGTGGTTTCTGCTGGTAGCATAGATAATTTAAAAAAACTATTAGATGCACACCTAAGGGACCACAACATTGGGGGATATACAACGTAATACTGACATAAAAACACACACATGAGTTGGACTTGAGCCTTTTTCCAGCCTCACTGACTATAACTATGTAACAATGATCCACAACCCACTGCAAAAGTAACCCAGGAGCTTCTGAAGGAAAAGAAGAGGAATATTTTGTAATGACTGAGTCAATCACTTGATTTCAACCCAATTGAGCATGAATTTCACTTGCTGAAGGCAAAACTAAAGGCAGAAAGACTCACAAAGAACAACTGAAGACAGCTGCAGTTATAGCCTGGCAAAGCATCAGAAAGGAGGATATCCTGTCTTTGGTAATGCCCATGGGTTCCGGACTTCAGGCAGTCATTGCCAGTAAAGGATTCTCAACAAAATATTAAAAATGAAATTTTTTTTAATGATTATATTCATTTGTCCAATTACATTTTAGCCCCTGAAAATGGGGGGACTGTGTTCAACCCCTTGAATTAAAGTGGTTGTAAACTTGCATAGTTCAGGAGATATTCACTGTATACGCTTGTGCCAACGTCAACGGCGCATGCCCGCTTGGTGCCGACTCTGATTCAGGGCCTCGTTCCAAGGTAAGTATTTCATAATGAGCTAGTATGCAATGCATACTAGCTCATTATGCTTTTTTCTTGCAGGGTTATTTTTTCTTCTTTTTTTTTTAAAGGTTTACAACCTCTTTAACCACTTCAACCCCGGAAGGATTTTCCCCTTTAGGACCAGAGCACTTTTTGCGATTCGGCACTGCGTCGCTTTAACTGACAATTGCGCGTCGTGCGTCGTTGTACCCAAACAAAATTTGCGTCCTTTTTTTCCCCCCCCAAATAGAGCTTTCTTTTGGTGGTATTTGATCACCTCGGCGTCATTTCTGATCGCCGATATCAACAAAAAAAGAGCAACGATTTTGCAAAAAAAAAAAAAATTATATTTATTATATATATTTCTTACTTTTTGCTAAAATACAAATCCAAAAAAAAATATAAAAAAACAAATTTATTCACCGATTTATATTCTTACTCATATTTTTGGTAAAAAAAAAAAAAAATTTGCAAATTGGCGTTTATTGATTTGTTTGCCGTGTTTACAAACCATGAGAATTCATTTCTGGCGTTTTTACAATTTTTTTATTTTTGGGACCAATGACATTTATACAGCAATCAGAAATGTAAATATCCACTGATTACTGTATAAATGTCATTGGCAGTGAAGGGGTTAACCTGGGGGGCGCTCTAGGGGTTAACTGTGTTCCCTAGGCGTGTTCTAACTGTGAGGGGGCTGGGCTGTCGGGGGCACCAGAGATCCAACTGATCCCAGTGACAGATCGCTTACATGCCACCTGACAGAGCAGGGAACCGCCATGTTTACATCGGCGGATCCCCGTTTTCCTGCTGTGGTAAGCAATCGCGGCTCGCCAGGCGGATATTGGGTCCTGCAGAGTGCGGTGGGCACGAGGCGGCGAGCTCCCGCCCGCTAGCCGTGCATGCGCAAGCCGCCGATTCGCGGAATGCTGCCACTCTGCAGCAGTAAATGTACGCAAGCCGGTCGGGAACCGGTTAAAGCTAAAAGTCTGCACTTCAAATTAATTTGGATTGTTTCATTTTAAATTTTATATTCGTGGAATACAGAGCCAAAAGGTATGAAAATTGTGCCTGTGCCCAAATATATATATGGACCTAACTGTATAGAATATTTGGGGGTTCCGAGTAATTTTTTTAGCAAAAAGTACTGATTTTTACTTGTGAACAAAAAGTTCCAGAAGAGACCTGGTCTTTACGTGGTTAAAACTGAACATACAGGCACTGGTAATACAATACAGGAGTGGTGAATTCTTTGTTTAGTACATATCACTGTGCTGTACATCGCCTGTGCAGAGAGCAGAGCTGTGGGAGGGGCCCAGTTGGCTCCACCCACTACAGGCTACCAGCATAGAGCTACAGGAGGGGGTGGAGCCAGACCAGTCATCCTGCACAAGAAGAGGGAGCAGCAGTGACCGGTTTTTATTACAGGACAGTGGTGCACTCTGGGGTATCACAGAAAATGGTCCGGCACCTGTACACCCGCTGCATTGCTTTCGTTAGAAAGTCAACAGTCGGCTTATGGACAGTACACACACTTCAGGAGGCAGCAGCCACTGGGAGTGTGTGTAACCCCCCACCCCCTCTTTATGGTGGTATTAGTAAAGAGGTTAAAAGGATAAGCAGCAGACCGGACAGCTTTTCTCTGCCACTCTGCTCTCTTCTCCAACCAACATGATTCTTGTCAGCAAATGAGCACAAACGATTGGCTCCTCCGCTCGTTCTCTCAGTCTGAGCCTTGCTGTACAGTAGACTGCAAGAGGCCGATACCAGACCACATTCAGGTACTTACACAGTTTGTATTCCAAAGAGATTTTATATCATCAATGCCAACTCTACAATAGCGTTGCAAAAATCCTCCATTATTCACACAATCCCCATTAACAGCGCCACGCCGGGACCTCCCGGCCCTTTAAGAGATTTAGGACCCCGGGAGGCGGGGCTGAAAATGACATGACCATCGCGATTGGTCACAGTGGTCACGTGATCCGGAAACTCCCCCATCGCAAGCAGCAATTGGGAACTTTCCGTTAGGTGCCGGTAACTGCCGGGGGCGCGTAGTGCGCACGCTCTCGGCACGGCTCTAGTGACAGCAATTCACGCAAATGTGCGGCCTCTCTGCGCCAAGGGGTGAAGGCGTGCAGAGCGGTGATTTCACTTACCGGGTCCCATCCTGAGCGCTGCAGTTGACGTTGGCCCCGTTGTCCAGAAGAACCTGTAAGATGTCGGTCCAGCCGCGTGCGCAGGCTTCATGCAGGGCGGTGTATCCGGCGTTATCCCGGTGGTTGATGTCTCCTGGATCTCGCTGCAGACAGAACAGCACCACATCCTGAGGAAGGAGGGACAAGAAGACTTCAAAGACTGCGCCAAACTGCCGACGGCAGCACATTCCTTCCTTCTACTGATCAACACAGAGCGTGGGTGCAAGGGATCAAAACAAACAGACGGCTTTATCAGACCGTCACCGGCCCGCGGCTTGTGTTTTATTCTGTCTGTCCTGAGTCACCCTGGGATGTCTTGGAGAACGCATGCAAAATATGGACTCTCAAGGTCGGGATACGTTAATACATAGGTATGCCAGCCTGCTATGGCTTAACGTGAACCTTTACCCCCCAAACAGAAAAACGGACAGTGCCCACATCACTGCATACCCTTCATAAATGTCAGGACACTTCTTGAAGCCGGGGTCTCCAAACTATTCAGTACCAGGGCCACAGTATATTTTACAAATATTTCCACGCCAAAAAAAAATGCCCATCAGAGCCCTTCCTTACATACCCCCTTATACACCCATTAGAGCCCCCCACCAAAGCACCCTTACATCTGGGTCCTAATCAGACCCCCCCTCCCTTACATCAGAGTCCCCATCACAGACCCCCTTACATCAGGGTACCCATCAGCCTCCCCTTACATCAGGGCTCCCATCAGAGCCCCCCCCCTTACTTTAGGGTCCCCACCAGGGCCCCCCTTATATCTGGATCCCCATCAGAGCCCCCCCCTTTACATCAGGTTTCCCCCCAGAGCCCCCCCCTTACATCAGAGTACCCATCACAGCCCCCCTTACATTAGAGTCCTCATCACAGCCCCCTCCCTTATATCAGAGTCCCCGCTTACATTAGGGTACCCATCAGTTTCCCCTTACATCAGAGTCCTAATCAGAGCCCCCCCCCCCCATCAGGTTTCCACCCAGAGCCCCCCCTTTACTTAAGGCTCCCCACCAGAGCACCCCCCTTATATCAGGGTCACCATCAGGGCTCCCCCTTACTTTAGGGTCCCAACTAGGGCCCCCCTTTGCATTAGGGTCCCCATCAGGGCCCCCCCCCCACCTTTATATCAAGGTTCCCATCAGAGCCCCCCCTTGCATCAGGGTCTCGTTCAGAGCCCCCCCTGCACATCAGGGCCCCCATGCGAGGGGGGGGGCTCTGATGG
>BLSH010005088.1:250646-260762 GCA_018402905.1 Glandirana rugosa
GAGGCGCGGTGAGAAGAACAGGGCGCGCCGACCAGAACAGGGCGCTGCGAGAACACGGCGCGGAGCGAGAAGAGCGGCATGGAGAGCGGCACAGGACAAGAGCGTCGCGGGACAAGACCAGCCGCGCGGGACAAGAAGAGTGGCGCGGAGAGCACCACAGGACAAGAAGAGCGGCGCGGGACAAGACCAGCCGTGCGGGACAAGAAGAGTGGCACGAAGAGTGACGCGGGACAAGACGAGCGGCGCGGGACAAGACGAGCGGCGCGGGACAAGACGAGCGGCGCGGGACAAGACGAGCGGCGCGGGACAAGACGAGCGGCGCGGGACAAGAAGAGCGGCATGGAGAGCGGCACGGGACAAGAAGAGCCGCGCGGGACAAGAAGAGCGGCGCGGGACAAGACCAGCGGCACGGAGAGCGGCGCGGAGCGAGAAGAGCGGCGCGGGACAAGAACAGCGGCACAAGACGAGCGGCGCGGAGAGCGGCACAGGACAAGACGAGCCGCGCGGGACAAGACGAGCCGCGTGGGACAAGACCAGCCGCGCGGGACAAGAAGAGTGGCATGGAGAGCGGCACGGGACAAGAAGAGCGGCGCGGGACCAGACGAGCGGCGCGGGACCAGACAAGCGGCGCGGGACCAGAAGAACATTCTAGCACATTTGCATTTTATAATTAATGCACTCAAAGGGGCTACATAGTAATGAACCCTCCAGGTAGGGATTGCAGGTGACACAGTGGTGGAACACAAACACACATCACCTGTAAATGGATGTAATGGCGCATGGTTATTGTGCACAAACTGACCATGATACATCAATCAATTAATCTACAGATAGCACAATATAATGAAAGGGGACTATATAGTATTGAAACTCTCCAGCCAGGGACTGACATTCACAATGGTGGAATGGGCGCACAGTTGTTACCATAATTGGGGTAACAGTGCGGGTCTTATGTGTACAAATAACAAAACTTGATCAATTGGCTTATCTACAGATATCACATTATAATCAGTGTACTCAAAGGGCCTTCAAAGTACTGAAACCCTCCGGCTGGGGATGGTAGGTAAAACAGCGGCAGAATGAACGCATTGTGGTCTCCTGTAAATGGGGGTGACAGCGCAGGTCTGACATTTTTCACAAAGACGTTGATCCATCAATGGAATAATCTACAGATAGCACATTATAATCTATGGTACTCAAGGAGGTCTACATAGTCCTGAATCCCTAAGGACAGGGATCATCCAGGTATCAGCATAAAAAAAAAAATAGCAGAACAGACGCACAGCAGTCACCTGTAAGTGGTTGGAACAGCGCGGGTCTACTGTGCACAAACTTGAAAAATTGACTAATCTACAGATATCACATTATAACCAAAGCACTCAAGGGGCCTACATAGCACACTACAGCTAGGGATGAGAGGTAAAACAATGGCAGAATGAACACAAAGTCGTCACCTGTAAATGGGGGGTAACAGTGCAGACCTATTACAACAACAATTAACAGACCCTGATCCATCCATTAACTAATCTACAGATAGCACATTATAATCAATGCACTCAAGGGGACCTACAGAGTACTGACTCCAATCAGCTAGGGATGGGATGTAAAACAATGGCAGAATGAATACAAAGCAGTCACTTTTAAACAGGGGTAACATTGCAGGTCAGTTATTGTGCACAATTAACAGATCCTGATCCATCAATCGACTAATCTACAGATAGCACATTATAATCAATGAACTCAAAGGAACTACTGAATCCTTCCGACTTGGGATCGGAGGTGCAAAAACGGCAAAACGGACACACAGAAGTCACCTGAAAACTGGGGTAACAGTGCAGGTTTATTGTACACAAACAAACTGATCCATCAATTGACTAATCTACAGATAGCACAATATAAGGGGCCTACATAGCATGAAACCCTCTGGCTAGGTCTCAGCATTAAACAATGGTGGACCGGATGCACAATGGTCACCTGAAAATGAAGGTAACAGTGCAAGTCTATTGTATATAAATAACAGACCCCAATTCATCAAATAATCTACAGGTAGCGCATTATAACCCATTCACTCAAGGAGGCCTAAAGAGTAGCGAATCCATCGAGCTAGGGATCGGAGGTAAAACAATGGGGGAAGGAGAGCGAATCGATGACCTGTAGAGGTGACCTCTATGGTCCATTGTGCACAATTAACCGATCCTGATCTATAAATTGACTAATCTACAGATAGCACATTATAATCAATGCACCTAAGAGCACCTACTGGATCCCTCTGGCTTTGGACCGAAGGTAAAACATTGGCAGAACCGACGCTCAACGGTCACCTGTAAATGGGGGTAACCATGTAAGTCTATTGTGCACAAACAGACCCCAATCCATCAACTGACTAATCTACAGATAGCACATTGCGAGGCCTACATAGTACTGAAACCCTCCAGCTATTGATTGGAGGTAAAACAATGGTGCAATGACGCACAGCGCTCAATTAAATAATCTGCAGATAGCACAATATAAATCAATGCACTGAAGGGGGCCTACATAGTACTGAATCCCTTTGGCCCAATGATCGCCATTAAACAGCGGTCACCTGTAAATGAAGCTAATAGTGCAGGTCTATTGTTGTGTATAATTACCAAACCTGGGTGCATCCATTAAATAATCTACAGATAGCACATTATAATAAATGCACTCAAGGAGGTATAAAGAGTACTGAATGCAGATAGGGATCAGAGGTAACAGAATGGCAGAATGTATGCAAAGCGGTCACCTGTAAAACTGGGTTAACAGCGCAGGTCTGTTATCTTGCACACTTAACAGATCCTGATCCAATTGACTAATCTACAGATTGCACATTATAATCAATGCACCCAAGGGAAGTACTGAATCCCTCAGAGTTGGGATTGGAGGCAAAACAATAGACACACAGCAGTCACCTGTAAATGGGGTGACCACGCAAGTTATTGTGGACAACAGACATCAATCCATCAATTGACTAATCTACAGATAGCACATTATATAGGGGCCTACATAGTAATGAAACCCCCTTGCTACAGATCAGCGGTAAAACAATGGTGGGAAACACAGCATTCAATTAAATAATCTGCAGATAGCAAAATATAAATCAATGCACTCAAGGGGGCCTACAGAGCACTGAATCCCTTTGGCCAAGGATCCTATTAAACAGCGGTCACCTGTAAATGAAGGTAACAGTGCAGGTCTAGGATTGTGTAGAATTAGAACCCTCCGGCTGGGGATGGTAGGTAAAACAGCGGCAGAATGAATGCATTGTGGTCACCTGTAAATGGGGGTGACATTTTTCATAAAGAGATCCATCAATGGACTAATCTACAGATAGCACATTATAATCTATGTACTCAAGGTCTACATAGTCCTGAAACCCTAAGGACAGGGATCAGCATTAAGAAAAAAACAATGGCAGAACAGACGCACAGCAGTCACCTGTAAGTGATTGGAACAGCGCAGGTCTACTGTGCACAAACTTGTTCAGTCAATAGACTAATCTACAGATATCACATTATAACCAATTCACTCAAGGGGACCTATAGAGTACTGAATCCAATCAGCTAGGGATGGGAGGTAAAACAATGGCAGAATGAACACAAAGTCGTCACCTATAAATGGGGGGGTAACAGTGCAGGCCTATTACTGTAAACAATTAACAGACCCTGATCCATACATTAAATAATCTACAGATAGCACATTATAATCAATGCACCCAAGGGGCCTACTGAATCCATCCGACTTGGGAACAGAGGTGCAAAAATGGCAGAACGGACACACAGTGGTGACTTGTTTGGGCAGATTTATTGTGCACAAACAACAGACCCCAATCCATCAACAGACTAATCTACAGATAGCACATTGTAAGGGGCCTACATAGTACAAAACCCTCTGGTCACCTATAAATGAAGGCAACAGTGCAGGTTTATCATTGTGGACAAATAACAGATCCTGATCCATCCACCGACTAATCTACAGATAGCACATTATAATCAATGCACCCAAGGGGCCTACAGAGTACTGAATTCATCCAGCAAGGGATTTGAGGTAAAACAAAGGCAGAACAAATGCAAAGCATTCACCTCTAAACAGGGGTAACAGTGCAGGTCTGTTATTGTGCACAAATAATAGATCCTGATCCATCAATCAAGTAATCTACAGATAGCACATTATAATCAAAGCCCCCCGAGGGGCCTACTGAATCCATCTGACTTGGGAACGGAGGTCCAAAAATGGCAGAACGGACGCACAGTGGCGACTTATAAATGGGAGGTAAAAGCGCAGGTTTATTGTGCACAAACAGACCCCAATCCATCAACTGACTAATCTACATGTAGCGCCCCCATAGTGTAGGTGCGTTTTTCTAGCAGGGTTTTGCTAGGTGAGGTAGAATTCAATCAGGCCTGGATGTTTTGATCTGGGCTGGGAGGAGAGGCTCAGGGAGGATTGGGTGGACTTTACAGATGAGGTCACCAGAACCTCCCACTTCTTTCTAGAAACCTGGGGAAGGTTTCTGGTCAGAGAGCTGGAGATGGGTGGAGCCATCTGGAGTGTTCTAAGGAGCCCTGACCAATCCCCAAGCAGGATTGGCAGGGGGCAGTCCTCAAATACTCAGAGTCAGCCCAATCTGGGAGGAGTGTCGGGTGGAAGTATGGAGATGTAGTAGAGGCGCTGTGGAGGCCCCTACCCAGGAGGTCGCCCCCAGTCTGGGGAGGGTAACCTTGGGGCCTGGGTGCATCCAGGAAGGTGGTGATTCCTGGAGTCACACAGGGGAACAGGAGAACAGCAGAGGTGCTACAGGAGGAGGGAGAGACTTTAAAATGATCCACCAGTTTGGTAAGTGACGGTCCCTGGGACTGGAGGAGAAAAAGTGCTGGACAGGCTGGGAGAGGAATGGTGGACGGTCTGTGGGAGATTTGGGAGACATTCAAGGGAAAGGAGAGTCACTGAGGAAAAGCAGGTCGGAGGGACCTGGAAAAGGATGGGCTGGGAGTTGTAGTCCATCAAAGGCCCGGCTAGCACTCAAATATTTGCTACACATTCAGGGGCCCGTGATCCCTGGCCTGTAATGGGTGTTCCGAAGGATCTGCTGGGATTAGGCCTCACCATGTGCTAACCGCCGTGAAGAGAAAGGAACAGAGAAGCTTGATAAATTTCCTGTCAAGCTGGAAACCAAGTGCAGTGCTGGGGAGATGTAATGGAGTGAAGATTTACTAAGCTCAGTGCTGGAGAGAGAACTGCAGGAGAAACGGGCAGCAAGTTAAGTGCTGGAGAGTTGAAAGGAGCAATAGTCTGCAGAGGGATGGTCTGCAGGGAAGTGCGCATATACAGGACTGTATATGGAATCCTTGCACCATAATTCCTGGGCACCCCACAGTCATCCCTTATCCCCCTCCAAATTATTTCCCCCAAATAAAAAAACAAGAGCCGGCCTGGTCAGTGTCCCCGGATGTGTGATTTATGGTGCGACTGAGGGCAGCTATCAGGTGAACCACAACTACCAGCCACTCTCAAGGGAGCTCATGGCTACATACAGATATCACATTATAAGGGGCCTACAAAGTACAATTAATCTACAAATGAAGGCAACAGTGCAGGTCTGGTATTGTGTATAATTAACAGACCCTAATCCATCAAATAATCTACAGATAGCACATGATAACCCATTCACTCAAGGGGGCCTGAAGAGTTGTGAATTCAACCATCTAGGGATCGGCAGTAAAACAATGGAGGAACAAATGCAAAGCGGTGACCTCAAAATGGGGCTAACAGTGCAGGTTGATCATTGTGCACAAATAACAGATCCTGATCCCTCAATCGACTAATCTACAGATAGCACATTATAATCAATGCACCTACCGAATCCATCTGACTTAGGAACGGAGGTGCAAAGATGGCAGAACGGACGCACCGAGGTGACTTATAAATGGGGATAACAGTGCAGCTCTATTGTTCACAAACAACAGACCCTGATCCATCAACTAATCTACAGATAGCACATTATAATCAATGCACCCAAGAGGGCCTAACGAGTACCGAATCCATCCAGCAAGGGATCGGTGGTAAAACAAAGACAGAATAAATGCAAAGCAGTCACCTATAAATGGGGATAACAGTGCAGGTTTATCATTGTGCACAAATTACAGATCCTGATCCATCAATCAACTAATCTACAGATTGCACATTATAATCAATGTACCTGAGGGGCCTTTTGAATCCATCCAACTTGGGAACGGAGGTACAAAAATGGCAGAACGGACGCACAGTGGTGACTTATAAAAATAGGGATAACAGTGCAGCTCTATTATGCACAAATAACAGACCCCTGATCCATCAACTGACTAATCTACAGATAGCACATTATGAAGGGCCTACAAAGTACAGAAAGCCCCCGGCTATGGATTGCAGGCAAAACAGACACAACAATCACCTGTAATTAGGAGAATGGCGCAGGATTTTTATTGCGCACAAACAGACCCTGAGCCATCAACTGACTAATCTACAGATAGCACATTGTAAGGGGCCTCCATACTGAATCCCTCCAACTATGGTTCGGAAGCAAAACAATCGCGTAATGAGAAGATCGCTCAGCTGTAGATGGGGGTAACAATGGACGTCTGTCACTGTGCAGAGACAAAACACCCTGACAGAGGGATTGATGCCGATCCATGTGACACCGGGACAAACAATGATGGAAGGTGGCTGGGGTGGCTGTCGCCAAGGCAAGAAGGGTTTAGCAATTAATCATCAAAGGTAGGTTCATACCAGTCGGGCATTGCGCTGGGTGGCCCATTCATTAAACCGACCGCTCAGCACATCACTGTGCATGCAGCATTTTTGGGAAGCGCAGAGCACATTGTTGCGTCGCCACGCGTCGTGCTGCAACACAAGCGCGCTAAGGCGTGTGGGGGTGCCGCTACAAATCACATAAATAAGAGGTTGCAGCTTCTCGCTTTAGGATGGAACGTTCCTTTAAGTCCACTGAAGGGCCCTTTCACACTTGTGCGTTGCGGTTTTACCGCAATTTATTGCAGCAATTTTACCACAATTTTGCTGCGATTTCGGATCAGTACGCCTTTGGTCTGACTTTGTTGCAACTTTGGTTCAATGAAAACATATTACAAAGTCATACAGAAATCGCATCTATATTATTCAGGTGTGATTTGCATGCAACTTTGAGGGTTTACCATTGAAGTCTATGGACCTCAAGCTGCATCAAAGTTGGGCCAAAGTAATGCAGGGAGTACTCTGAAGTCGCACAGCTATGAACGGTACTCATTGGAAATCATGGGGAACGACTTGTCATGCGACTTTGCAGTCCCAAGTCGCAGGACAAGTCGCACAAGTGTGAGAGGGGCCTTAACCCTTTTCACAGTGGACCACCCAAGGGGTTAAAATCCAAAGCAGAGCTATCGTTCCTATTATGAGACGGTAACGACTCTCTGCTGCCCGTGGATCAGCAATGGCAGCACAGCGCGGTTCAAGGAGAGGTAAGACGAGGGCCCCCTCCCCCCCTCGCCAGGCGGACGGAGCGGCAGGAAGGCGGCGTGTGGTATTAATAAACAAGTCTTTCTAGATGGGAGCGCAGGAGGTGAGGGACCGCCTTCTCCAACAGGAAGTGTGACTGGGGACACAGGAAACGATGCTAACTGCCGACCGCTGACTATGAAGCAACATCCTCCCCATGCAGAACATAGGACGCAATTCATTCAGAATCCGATGATAAACATCGCAATCCGCGAGAGCGGCCGCATTCAGATACAACGCACGCAGGATTTTCATGGTCTTAAGATCCCTTTCACACTTGTGCGACTCGTCCTGCGACTTGGGACTGCAAAGTCGCATGACAAGTCACCCCATGATTTCCAATGAGTACCGTTCATGTCTGTGCGACTTCAAAGTATTCCCTGCATTGCTTTGGTCTGATTTTGATGCGACTTGAGGTCCACAGACTTCAAGATTACACAAGCATTGCTTCAACTTGCATCAAAATCGCACTTAAGTTGCACCAGTGTGAAAGGGGCCTTAGTCGTCTGATAAATTAATGTCCTATGGGTTTTTTGGCTTAGGCCGGCCATACAAGCTTCATGCCATTAATGGGCAGGCTGAATGTACCAAATTGATCGATCAGCTTGGGTACAACCAGCCTGCCGGATTCTCTCACGATTATCGCTAGTGGCTTCTATAGCTGCGAGCGATAATCACGGTCTTCTCCCGGCGGGGGGGGGGGGCAACTCCAAAGACATGCTGGTAGGTTGTCTCCTGTTTAAATTGGCCCTACTATGTGTATGAATGTGAGTTAGGGACCTTAGATTGTAAGCTCCTGTGGGCAGAGACTGATGTGAATGTACAATGTATATGTAAATCGCCAGCGCTATACAAGTACCTGAAATAAATACAAGTGGGCAAATTTCTTTCCTGCAACCCGTGGTTACAGAAAAAAAAAAATTTACACGGTGTATGGCACGCATACATTCATTGACTCTACGTTCACATCTGAGTCTGGCTGCGGCTATGGCAGCGATTCCCCCACCCGCAGTGAAAAACGCACTGCTCTGCGAAAACGCACGTGGCAGCCATCCATTCTAAATGTCACCCCATGCATTTAAGATCGCAGCGCATGTGCAGGAACTGCAGGGAAATCACAGGGGTCAAAAAGACGAGATTTCTCCGCAGCTGCGTTTTTGAAAAGGTGCATGCGCTTTTTTTTTGTAGAATTGCAGGCAATGGCTGCCCATTCAAGGGCAGCTGCACACTAAAGCGTTAATATGTGGAACGTAGGGTAAAGCCCAATTCTGTCTGCTTAGATTTGTGTTTTATCCCCATTTCCTCCGTCCCCCCCATCAACATGCTAATGGCAAACTTAACTACTTGCCCTCTGGAAGATTTACCCCCTTCATAACTTGGACATTTTTTGCTATTGAAGCGGTTGTATCCCCATAAATTACATTTTTCCCTACAGGTGAGCCTATAATAAGACTTACCCCTGTAGGTAAAATGAATATCTCCTAAACCTACATGGTTTAGGAGATATTCTCACTGCAAGCGCCGCTGACGTCAGCAGGCGCATGCGCCCGGTGATGTCTCGGTGAAAGCCCGGTGCACAGCGCCAGACCCTGCCGAAAAGTTCTATCTAGAAGACTATCAGTGCCCATCAGTGCAGCCTCATCAGCGTCCATCAATGAAGGAAAAAAAATTATCTGTTTTCAAAATTTATATAAAAAAAAAAAAAAAAAAAAAAAACTCAAACAAGTTTTTTTTTCAACATTTTTGGTCTTTTTTTTTTTTAGCAAAAAATAAAAACCCAGCAGTGATTAAATACCACCAAAAGAAAGCTCTATTTATGGGAAAAAATGATAAGATTTCATATGGGTACAGTGTCGCACGACCGTGCAATTGTCATTCAAAGTGTGAGCGCTGTGATTGGCAGGAGCCGCGATAACGTCACTCCCGCGCATGCGCATGGGAGCCATCATTTACGGCACACTGTCGGGCCGATGATGTCACATGCAGATACAGGGAATATCTCCTAAACGGTGCAAGTTTAGAAGATATTCCCGGGACCTACAGGTGAGCCTTATTATAGGCTTACATGTAGTTTAAAGTGGTTGTCGCTGGGTCTCTGCTTCAATATGCAATGCAGGTAGATCAGGATTAGTGGGAGGGGCCAGCAGTTTTTAAATGTGTGCTCACTAGTGAGATTTCTCCTCACTTCCGGTCTTGGGGACACCCAAGGTATGTGTCACCCCCGTCTATTACAGTGCAATACTGCAATGGTCTCCTAAAATCTCCCATGAAATCTCAAACACAACTGGTTCTGATAGGAAAATAATGCTCCTTACATTGATGATCAGTGGGAAGAATGTCTCTTACATTGGAGGTCAATGAAAAGAATGCTCCTTACATTGGAGGTGAATAGGAAGAACGATCCTTACACTAAAGATCAATAGGAAGAACAATCCTTACATTGGAGGTCAATGTGAAGAATGATCCTTACACTAAAGGTCAATGGAAAGAAAGCCCCCTAACATTGGACGTCAATGGAAAGAAAGCCCCCTTACATTGGACGTCAATGGAAAGAAAGCCCCCTTACATTGG